>BQNB010069297.1:0-26825 GCA_026074375.1 Tanacetum coccineum | reverse complement strand
AACTTGTGTTTATGATAAAATAAAACTTATGAGGATTTTAAAACTATAAAGTACATTAAAAATGGATTTATAACAAATAAGATACATTATTTACAAGTTTAAGTTAAAAAGTATTTTTATAAAAGTAAAATTATGAAAATATGTTACTATTCACTATAGTGAACTGTTGGGAATTAATTTTCCAAAAATATAGCTTTTAATTACGAAGACGTAGGCGTAAGAATCACTAAAAACCGAGTAAAACGAATGAGATACAATTGAAATACGATTTCAATAATTAAAGTTATAAAAAGTATTTTTATAAACTTTTGTAACACCCTCAAATCTGAGCACGCAGCGGAATGTTGAATATCCGAGGGCGTTACATTTATGGATCAATAGCACAAGATTCTGAGAACGACTACTAAACGTGTCGTTTGAAAAATAAAGATACAACATAAAGTTGGTGAA
The DNA here is from genome assembly GCA_026074375.1 of Tanacetum coccineum. NCBI lineage: Eukaryota > Viridiplantae > Streptophyta > Magnoliopsida > Asterales > Asteraceae > Tanacetum > Tanacetum coccineum. Next base: position 26,375 of record BQNB010069297.1, on the reverse strand, counting down.
TTCATAGGTTTATGTAGATCAATGGTAGGACCGCAAGATTTCCAAGTGTATGATTTAGCAACACATGCAGACATCATAAAAAGTGATTACGTTTTCCTAAGCTCATGACACTGAAGCTTGACATGTATGAATGCAAATAAATTGCCAGTAATTGCCCCTGAATGATGTTCTAACCCGAAACATCCCAACTTCGACATGCTATAACGTTCGTTCCCGGTGATAGCTAGTCACCCGAACAGGGATTGTCAATCCCGAATAGATCTATCAATAACATTCGCGCTCACACAATGTAGTTCCCAACTACAACTATGCAACTAACAGTTCATGATACAGGGCTCAATGGGTTATCGCTACTTAGGCAAACACGTGATCGTTGTATAAAATGTACACTTGCGTCTAATTTGTAAAACAAAGCATGTTCTCACCCCAAAGATGTAAATCATTTAAATAACATTAAAACATGGGGCTATGAACTCACCTCAGCGGGTAGTTCTCTTAATGATAATAAATATCCAAGTAAGCAGTGAATCACACCGTCAAGTACCTAAGTAAATACGGTCAAGTCTTAGTCTACACATTTAAGCTAACGACTCATTGTATAAACTAAATTCTATTTTAAGTTTATATATACTGTTATCACTTGTGTGGTGGTGCACATGGTTATTGTATTTACAATTTCGATGGTTCTCGGGAAACGCGAAATCATTGTTAATAAATATACTTATTTATTATGTCGTTGATTAAACCCGTTTAATGTCCGAATATCTTAATATTCGACCGATTCGTTAAGTGTTTTATTTATTCACCTTTGTTCACAAATATGCCCTTAAGTTTCTTATAAATACAAAACAGCCCCTGGGTTTATAAATATACTTTATTTACATTTTAAACCCCCAAGTTTCATTAATTACATAAGTAGTCCTTTAAGTTACAAAATTGTAATTTAGGTCTTTATAGTTACACTTTAGTCCCTGAGTTTTAGAATGTTTCAAAAACAGTCCCTGGAGTTATCACAATTTGAAAGTGACAATTTAATCCCTTAAGTTTCGAATTGTACATTTTTAGTCCCTCGATTTGCAAAAATTGCATTTTAGCTCCAAATAAAACTCAACAAGTGGCATTTCTTTTTGTTAAGTTCAAATAAGTTATAAAAGCTGTTTCGGCTTTTAAATAAGCTCATCGAGCTTATTTTTGGCTTAACGGGCCTTATTGGGCCCGTTAAGGTCTGTTTAGCGGTCCGTTTTAGTCTTCTTTATGAGGCCAGTATAAGTTCCAAAGTCTAAATGTTTCCAATAAGCTCAGTAGGGTCTGTTAAGCTTAAGATAAGCTCGGTGAGCTTATTGAAGCTTATTTCGAGCTTATTGGGCTTACGGGCCCAATAGCTCAACCCGAATAGAACCTTAAGGGTTCCTTAGGCATTTTAGCTTATTTTCTGACCTAATTAAGCCCAATAATTCTGTTTGGTTTTCAGCTTATTGGAAATAAGCTGATAAGCATTTGTAATGGGCTTTCGGGCCCATTAATGACCCGAAAAGTCTTTAAGTTTATTTGGTTCGGCCCATTAAGGTCCAATAACTTTGTTTTAGTCCGATAAGCACTTATAAGGTCGGTTTGCTTATTTTGCTTATTCGATAAGCGAATAAGCCCGCTGTTGGGCCTATTGGGCCCGTTGTGAACCCGAATGGGTTTTAGGGGTTAGGGCTTGGCCAAATTAACCTGTTATTAAATCTAGTAACTGCGTTATTAACATATAAGCTTAATATGTCTTATTCTAACCGCTTATTCCCACGCGTCTTATTCAAATCCAATCGGCTAGTAATTAAGTGGTCCCGAAGGTTTCATTATGGGCCCGTTAGGGTTTTAGGGGTTTGGGCCTAACCTATATGGGTCCAATAGTCATACTTTAGGTCTATTAAGCTCATTGAGCCCTCAACACAATCACCAATAAGCTGTCTTAGCTTATCGAGAGCTTATTTGCATGCGTGGGCTCGGTAATGGGCTAGAAGGCCCGTTAAGGGTTCGTTTGGTTTTAAAAGAAATACGAAGGGTCCATTTGGGATCTTGAGTCTATATTAAGCTCTTAATTCGTGAAAGCACATGAATAAGCTGTTTTAGTCTTAATTCCTAGCTTATTCGTGGCTTATGGGCCTTGTGGGCTCACGAAGGTGGGTCGCGTAGTCCACTAAGGGTCCGAAATGTTTATTAGTGTGTTATATGGTTTCATTTAATTGTCTAGCACAAATCCAATGTGTTTAACATTTTGTAATCGTGACCCGCGACATGCACACGTTCTTTATTGTCGAATATATGTTTCCATGCCCTCATGTCGCGGTTACAACCCTAGTTTACGTGTAGTTATTTATGTATGGCACCACACAATGTTGTTTTGTGACAAGAAAGTGTGCGTGAACCATGCATGGGTCGAACCATGCATGTTTCACGTAACCTTGAGTTTCAAACTCGAAGTATAAGCAAAACTAGGATCAAGTAACGATATATGAGTATGAATGACAACGTAGAGGACTTAGAATGACTTACAATAGTCCCTAGCTCTTGGTTTTGGATCGAGAGACAACTCGATAACCTTATACTTAAAACGTGTGATACCCTAAGCCTTCAAAGCTCGTTTTCCCAGTCTCTAGCTCGTGTGAGAGTCTCGACAACCTTATACGTGATCTTAAGGGTTCTCTTAAATCCTTAGTGACCAAAGTGGGTCGTGTATGGTTCGGCTTTAGTGAATGACGAGTGATTAGAGGGTAGAGTGATTGTTTTAGCTTTGAGAGAGTTTAAGGGTTTGTGAAAATGTATTATGTGAGTTAGGGAGTGTTATTTATAGGTAAGTGAGCTTAGTTACACCCTTTAGTCCTAAACCAAGCCAAACCGTGCCCTAGGAGGTGGTTTCGAGACTTGCTAGTTACTTACTCATGGTTTTAGCCTAAACCACTTGAGTACAAGTATTAATTACCTAGGTGATGTACAAGATTATGTTAGATTAGGCAAATCTTATGAGCTTGTGTTCTCTTCTTGTTAGTTCGCGGCATAAGGAGATCCAAAGCAAAGAAATGAGTTATTACCCAATGTGTCAATCATCATTAGGAGACCATTAGGACATGTTAATTAATTACCTAGCATATGTACATGTACTTAAAGATCAAGAATAGAGATTTGCTAGTTAATAAATCCACATGGGACGATTTTTATGTGAGTTCACTTGTCACATTCGGCATTAAGGTGATATAAACACAAGACTTGATTAAGTTTTGTGTTTAGGCTCTCAAAGTGGGTATTGGTTTGAGTCTAGGTATGTCTAGGTATTTCCGGGGTGCGTCCAAATGTATTTTATCGCGAAACGTAACCCTTTTACGTGACCAATAAAAATAAAATACGCAAAGTACATAATTATCATCAAAATAATTATTCCTTACTTGGTTGATGTAAACCTTAATTTATTTGGTGACCGTTTACATTCATTGATTATTTCTAGTCTACGCGATTTAGCTTTAAAAGTAAACATTTAAAAGTAAGCGCGTATCGGACTAAAATAAATAGTGATCATTAATATAGTCGTACAATGACACGAAAATGAGAAATGTTACAGTACGGATAACCGTCCTCCTATGTTGAAGGAAAGTGACTTTGAGTCTTGGAAGATACGTATAGAAAGGTACATTCATGGTAAACCTCTTAGGAAGCTAATTTGGAAATCCATTAAAAATGGACCTACTCCTCATCCAATGATCACAATCACTATAGGAGAAGGTGAACAACAAACTCAGGTAATAAGAGAAAAGACTGATGAAGAGTTCATAGAGGCTGAGAACAACAAAGAGCGTGCTGACATTCAAGCTACAAACATTCTTAGTCAAGGGCTCCCAAGACACATCTTCAACACACTCAATCAAACCGAGATGACAAAAGAGATTTGGGAGAATGTGGAGCTACTCCATGGCAAGGTTGCGGGCCTCGACAGCACAAACAAAAGAAAGAAGACCTTGTCTTGATTCAATATGAAAGTTTAAGGGCTTAATGAAAGATCAATCACGCTACTTTGTTGAATTCCACAAATGATTAATGACATGACGATCACTAAAGGAAAATCCCAGTTGAATCAGAGAATACCAAATTATCAATAACTTACCTTTCGATTTGGGGGCGAAGTATGTTACTATTGTGAAGAACAACAAAGACATATCAACTGTGAGCTATGTTGATCTATATACTCACTTGAAGAGCTATGAACAACATGCCTTGAAGACTCTTAGCAAGATGAACTAAACTTTTGGGAATACTGATCCACTTGCTTACATAGCTAAGGCAACACAATCAACCTCTTCACCTTCACAATATGTTCCTCCACCACCTCAGTATGCACCTGCTCCACAACAAGCTCCTCAGTCAACCAATGATGCCATGGCTAGAAACGATGAACCAGATTGTGAACTTACTTAGTGTTTTTCAAAAACATTTTCACTTCCTCCTACCAACAACTAGCTAAGAACTTCTACTAATCCAATAACCCAAGCTACGATTCAAGCTGGTCAGATTACAACAGAGAGTGTTCAACGAAGAGCTCCGGGTAATAAAGGAAAACATGTTGCCACAGATCTCAAGGAAAGGTGGTAACATGTTACAACTGCCTTGGTCAAGGACATGTGGCAAAGGAAGTGCAATGAGAAGAAATGAGCAAAAAGGACCCAGTGTTTCAAAGACAACATTTGCTCTATATGGAAGCTAAAGAGAAGGCGCTATTGGATGCGGAGCTGAAGCTTATTTCTGCAGATGAGGAGTGTACAACACCTTATGCTGAACCATTGGCTATCACTACACGAACAGACATTTAAGTAAAGCCATAAGATGCATAAACGATTCTAATGTCGATGAAGCAGTCTCACGTAGCGGCAGCATTTCTATTGCCAATCTAATATGCCAGACTTGTCGCATCTACAAGACAGGAGCACCAGTAATGATACTGACTTTCAGTTAGAGTTAGCACACTTATGACAATCACTTCTTTGATAAGTATGAATCTCGGTATCAAAGAGAAACACGATGGGAGAACAACTAGACACTGATGTTGAATCGTTATCGATGATCAATGATAACACCATTCCATATCATCAATACTAATTAAAGCACAAACGAAGTTGAAAGTGTTCCAACTGATTTATTCATTCTATCATACCTGGTTAACAATATCTGTTGATTACTATTCTAGATGATTTGAGAGGATTCCACTTGAGGGCCATATTACAACTAATAAGTGTAATAAATCTTGCTGAAGATTCTTAAAAGCTGAGCTTGAGAGATACTAAAACACAGGTTCAAATCTAGAATCAAAGTAAGTTAATAAGGATTTAGAACAACTGGTTTTTAAATGTAGCAAACGAAATGCTGACCTTGAAGAACAACTTGTGTCTTTAAAACAACAACTTTTACAACATGTCGAGTCAAACAAGTCTTTGAAAACAAAAAGTGAAAAGTTGAAAGCAGATAAAAATGCTCTTGAGGAAAGTTATCTAGAGGAATTAGTTTGGTTGATAAATACTAACAAGGTTGTCATAGAACTTTTGCAATCGTATGGTCAACCTGTACAAACTATCCCTATGTTATCTAAACGACCAACTTTTTCCATAAAGGACTTACACAAATCTGCTCTTGGTCATCGTAATCCACTGTATCTCAAATCAGCTCAGCTATGTCGCCCAACCCTATATCTTGGTGACGTAATTGTTGATCCTGTACATACCTCCCTTAGGGTATATGATAGTGAAGAGACCTTAGTTCAAGCTGAAGTTAGAAGAATTAAGATGTTAGAAAAGATGAAAGACCTGTAGTGCAAAATGTCATCTAAGCCAATAAATTATGCTAAGTTAAATAGTTTATATGATACCTTTGTGCCTCAAAAGCAGTTGTCTAGTAAACAGGTTTATTGGTTACCAACTAATGAAGTTGCTAGTTATAATTGTAACCAGTCTAAACATATAACTACTTTTGTTTGTACTCGTCCCAGCCAGATCAAGTTTACCAACTCAGTAAAATGTTAAAAAAAGCATGTTTTCTCCAGAGTTTAGATAAGGTTCAAAGACAGAACGACACCCTCATATTAACCAAATGGGGAGTGGCGTTTTGAAAATGACCAAAAATGCTTTGTAGAAGAAATAATTGCTTTTAAATAAAAACTCAAAACGCAATGTTAAAAGGTATAATATCATCTTTTTCAAAAAGTATCTGAAAACATTAAATTCCTTATGATGAGCTAGACCAAAGAGTATGATCAATGTGTTATTGATAAGAAAGTTTAAAAATAAGAATAAAAATCTCCTAATCAAAAATGTGTTTGCTAGCTGAATATTTGTCTAAAGATATTTGTTTCTGTCTGTCTTACTTCGATATTGCTGTGCCCATGAGCGTTTGAACCTCGATCTAATTTGCCGTTAAGGAACACTCAGAAATTTTGAAACGTTGAAGCTGAGATTTTAAAGATGAAACTACTACTTGTTGAAAAAAGAAAAACGATGTTCTTATCCTTGAAACGAAATGTCAGGAACTCGAGCGTCAATTTCAAAAGTTACATAGAATGTTTTAAAATCATAAGGTTTGTAATAATTAAAGCTCACCTAAACTTAATGTATTTTTTTGAAATTCAACAAGTTGACAGATCAGATTCAAGGAACATGATGAGTTAAACAGAGAAGTTAAAGGCTCCAAATCGGTAACATGAAAGAAGTTAGTGCAGACATCCACATCTAGTACTCTAGAATTTTCAAGCCACTAAAAACTAAAAATACTCATTAAAATAGGAACTCACTGGCTGTTAGGATAAGAATGATAGCCTTAAGGGATGAAAACGTGTCCATTAAAAAGCGATATCAAGATTTGTAACATCAAAATGAAGAAAGTAAATAGTAATGTGAGTAGTAGTAGTCAGCTGGTCCCTGAGGAAACCCAAAGTAACTTGCTCCTCGGCTTTATGCCATGACGCCCAAGTAATAACCCTCCTCAGAAAAGAAACAATAGGGAAGGCCAAATACTCTTTTACCTAGAAAGAACAGTTATCTTTAGTTAAACAGACTAATGTGTGTGTAAATCTGTCTACAGGAATAAAATCTATCACTGAAGCTAGCAAATCAAAATCTAAGTGCGAGACGAAGACCCATAGGAATTTTCCAGCTAGGAGTGAGAACGTGAAGCGAGTAGATAACCCCCTAGGAATATTGAATAGAAATGAAACAGTTGATTCTAGATTAAGTGTTTAAACCGTACTGGACTTTACTTCGGAATTCTGTTTATGTTTACAAATCATGGAATGAAGGTTTAGGTTTTTGTAATTATAAAAAGTGTGGTGTTAAAACCTTTTAAATTATGTGAATGCAAAAAAACCCCAAGGTAAAAAATGATGCACTAATAGAAGCAAGTTGGAAAGCTACTTGGCAAAATATTTGCCTATGTGTTGGTTCTAAAGTGGAAGCACCACAACAGGAAGAAAGCTTACTTTAGGTGATACGTGCATACAGACTTATAAAATGGTCCATTTTAACTCGGACCACTAAACCTGAAAGTAGTGCCTTTAAGAAAAATCATGAGAGCTTAGAACTAGTGAAAACCCGCTAAAAATGTCATTGTGACAACCTTAGTTACTCTAAAAGCCTCTCACTAGTTACAAACGTAAAGATAGAAAACTAAAGGACATTTCCACTGGCAGTCCCCCTAATACAGAAACAAAGGCTGTCAATAATCATGTGAATGTTAATGATTTATCTGCTAACCAACTAGACCCCAACAAAAATTGGGTATCCGATGTTCCAAATTTTAAAGCATCCTCAGGTTTCCAATGCAGGTCATACAGATCGTCCTTTGGTATTTGAACTCAGGCTGTTCACGGCATATGATCAGTGATCGTTCAAAGCTCATCAACTACGTGGAGAAGTTTATTTGTACGGTTCGATTCGGGAATGATCAGTTTGCAGCAATTATTGGTTATGGTGACTACAAGATTGGAGATACAATCATCACTCAAGTTTACTATGTTGAAGGACTCAGTCATAACTTATTTTTAGTAGGACAGTTTTGTGACGCAGGGCTAGAAGTAGCTTTCAGGAAATACACTTGTCATATTCGTAACAAAGACAAAGTTGATCTACTAAAAGGTTCGCGGACTACAAATTTGTACTCTATCTCACTAAAAGATATGATGGAAGCATCTCCAGTTTGCTTGCTCTCAAAAGCCTCATCAACGAAGTCATGGTTATGGCATCGTCGGTTAAATCATCTGAATTTCTAGACTCTTAACGAATTAGCTCGAAAAGATCTTGTGCGAGGTTTACCTAAGTTAAAGTACGAAAAAGAACACTTATGTCCTTCAAGGACAACTTTGGCAAGAGTAGAGTCATTTCATCCGCTTAAAACAGTCAATACCAATACGAATTCTCAACACCCTTCACATGGACTTATGCGGGCCAATGAGAGTTGAGAGTATAAACGGGAAGAAGTATATTTTGGTGATTGTTGATGATTACACCAGATTCCGTTGGGTCAGATTCTTAAGAACAAAGGATGAAACTCCTGAAGTGCATTAGAATTCATCATTTTAAAAAACGCAACGTGCCTAAATATTTAATGCAACTTGCATTAACAGGTGAGAAAAGTTGTTGCTTAATTCTGTTGCTGAAGTATTGGAGAAACGAACACCCAGCTTCTCTTCAGACAGACTGATATATCACTCTAGTAAACAGTATATTTCTAGGTTCGTTCAAATAGTTAATTGCATATCTGTGCGTTAAAGTATTTATCTATATCCTCAATTTATTGAGGGGAGCTTAAATTTAATTTAAGTCCATTGTTGACATCAAAACCATACAAAAAGGTTGCATACTTTTGACTTCGGGGGATAAAATGTGACTAAAATTATGATAACTAATGATTTAATTGTTTATAGTGATAGCTTGGAAACCTTGACATGTGCAAAACAACTATTCGAATATCGATGCACATGTGAATGGGGGAGCAAAAAAGGTAACATAATCTAAAATGTCAGGATACCAAACTTTTGTGATAAAACACAAAGTATCTTGATAATCTAACAAAGAAATCTTTGCTTCATGCTCTATTGTTTCATATATGTTATTGAGGAAAGCGAAAATTGCATGGAATGTATCAACCCTATCCCTCAGGATATTTTTCTAAAATTTGATAGAGCTATTGAGTGTTGATCTGTTAAATGGTTTTCAGCAGGTTAAGCTTCTCAGTTCCTATCATTTTTTTAAGAACAATCAAAGCACTTTTCCTTCAAATGATTTTAAGGCGACTTGACAAGGGTTAAGCAAAGGTTTTGACCTGAGTTAGTTAGTCTTCTGAAAAACTTTCGTTTGCTTAAACACATTTCATACACACTTCGATTGTTTTTCGCAAATATTTTTTGTGCATAGACTTCTATGGTAACTTAATTGAATAAAGAGGTCGACCCTAAGTTTTGCAAGTTAGCCTTATGAAGCATCTGGACATAGTTATGCAGAACACGAATATACCGGTATGAGTCAGCAGATAGAAACTGTTCTACTCACTTCCTTACCATTCAAGTAGTAGACAATGCTATTATGTGTAGTCTAGTCGACACCAGGTCTAGAGAAACAGCAAGCATACGGATCTTATACTTTCGGTATTGGAGACTTAAGGCTTTCTGGAGCAGGAGAAAACCAGTCCAATGAGGTTCTTATAATGAATCTACTCTGATCACAGGTGTAGTACTCTACTTTAACATCGATCCTCCATACGAATCGGAGGTATTGCCAACCGACAGATGAGTATCATCATCTATAGACTATGGCCCTTCTATTCAAATAAAAAACCCTCAATGTGTATAAAAAATGTTTTCTAATGAACACATTAAGTGAGATTTTCATTAAAATGGTTTTTTGTTGTGAGCAATATTTACGGATAAAGACAAACGACTACAAGATTCGATGTAAACCACATGCTATACTCAAAGACTCAAATATTAAGAAGTCAAAATAATTTACAAGCTTTGCACATCTAAAAATCAAAGTCTTCTTCAAAATGATATAGATATGAAAATTAAGAAAAAGAACTTAAAAGCTTCAAGATGACAACACGTTTGAGATGTCGAGTCCAAAGTCAGCAAATGGGAAATTAAAGTAAAGACCACATGAAGTTCATGGAATCAAATATCAGAATCAAGTTATCAAGTCATGATGAAACAAGCTCTAAAGATTAAAGTCAAAGTGCAAATTGCTACAACAAGCACAGAATATCAAGAGAAGATTACAAGGACTACGAGCTGAAGAAATTTACATTGAATGCTACGGCTAAAATTTTGCAAATCAAGAGTGACCTCACTGGGGGAGATTATTAAAAACAAAGAAGTCTCGGTCACTAGTAGTTATTTAGGATTTACTAGCTCGTTAATTAATGATGTTTAATGTAATCGGGCCGACAAAGAAAAAGCCCGACAAAGAGCCCATACAAAGGCCCATCATCGTCCGCCCCTTCAGAGGGTTATAAATCCTTCACATGTCCAAGGTTAAAGTAATGTTAAGATCTTTGTAAACACAAAACTCATATCTCTTGTAAGTTTAATCATCCTTTATTAATTTTTCTTTCAGTGGGAGCTTGATCTTTTAAACCTCAAACTTTCTTAGTGAGATAATTAATTATTAAACCATCAATTACCCTATTTTTCGACTTCCATGATTAAAATTCTCTCAACCTCCACTCATCTAACCCTAAACTCAGCGTCTAGCCTTTTTCCTCTTGTTTTCACCTATCTCCTAATCTCCTCCACTCTTCACCGAGCTTGACGAGAACACCCCCTTTTATCCTTCTTTGTGTCGAGCCTTCTAATTCTGGTCTTGTCAATCTTATTATCTTAACCTTTTTCTCTCAATATTGTGCCCCTCTGTTACTTTTTGGTACTTACTAATACCACTCTTGGGTCACCTCGCCTTGAGAGCGCGCGCGCAGAGCCTAGAGAGACGTTGTCTCTCCTTTTTTATTTCCATCCCAACATATTGGCCAAACATTGGGTCCTAATTCAGCCCACATCCTAATATCACTCCATTTTCGCCAAATAAATCCTTTTGTCAATTATTATTTTTGTTTCCCTTTGATTTAAAACCTCATCCGTAGGCCCTTCTTTCCAAGTAAGTCAGTTCAGTAGCATTATTACCTTAACATTTCCCATACATGTATTTTTGAGTTACCCAGTCGCCTCTTATTTGAGACTCCCCAAAATTCAGCTTCGAATGAATCACTTCACTTTTGTCTCACTGAGCGGAATAAGATGTACTACCTTCGAGATTATGATACTGGTGCCGAGATTGAAGAGGAAATTTGCTTCCTATGTTAGCGAATGTTTACAACTCTGTCAAAGGTTCAAGGCTGAGCATACAAAGGCCTTCGGGCTTATTACAACAACCCAGAGATACCTGCATGGAATGGAAAGCATCACCATGGACTTCATCTCAAAGTTTACCTAGAACAATAGGAATGTGGCACGATGTGATATGGGTTAAGTTGATAGATTGACCAAAATCAGCCACATTTTCTGGCAAAACGAGAAGATATAGTACGGAGAAATTGGCGAGAGTTGTACACCGATGAAATGTTGCAGCGCGTCATGAGGCCTGTGGTCGAGTTAGTTCGGATCGTGATGCACGGTTTTTACATCACGTTCTCTGGCAAACCTTTAAAAAGACGTAGGAACGCACTTACATATGAAGCATGAAGGCTTATCAACCCTCAGACAGATGACAAGAGTGAGCGTATACTTCATCCGTAGGCAACGCGATTAAGGTTGACAAAACCACTTTCGTTTGTTGAGGAACTCTGTAGAGATTATGGACCGTGAAATTAAGAGTTTAAAACTTAGTAAGATATCACTTGTGAAGGATCGTTGAATTCCAAAGCATTGTCCTCTGTAGTTCACTTGGAGCGCGAGAGATTAGAAACAGAGTAAAGTTCCCCTCCCCTAAAGTAATCTCATTTGTCTTGTTGATCGTGCTGAGAATCGTCTAGTGGAATCTCGAGACGAGATTTCCTAAAGCAGGGGATACGTGTACCCCGAGATTTGGCAGGTTAGTTTTACCTTTAGATATGGCTATGTGTTCATTGTATGTGATTATTATGTGTGCTAAGTGGTTTAAGTATGTGATGATATCATTTTGAGGTGTATAGGCATCTCATTAATGATGTGGTTTGTTGTTTGGTGATGAGTAATTCCATTTGTTCACGTTTAGTGATATGGAAAGGAATTACCGTTATTGCTCATGCCATTGCTCAGTCGAATATTTCGATATTCACCTAATGCGTTAAGGAAAATGTGTCATATTGAAGGAGAGTTAAGTGAGTGAAATATGGATGTTTGTGGTAAACTTTCTAAAAATAGAAAGTGAATTGTGAAATGAAAGTTATATTTAGAAAGTAGTTTTTAAGCAAAATGGTTTACCAAATTAGGCTTAGTGTATTTATATAAAACATAAGTAATTAAGGTAATTAATTAACTAATACAAAATAAGAAAATAAATATTTTTTATACATACATAATAAATACGAATTTTAGAGGAAAGAAAGAAAAAAAATGTGTTTTAAGAATGTTGAACACACGAAAGTGATCCGTTCACGTTCCAAAGATTGTAAACCATCTTTAGCTCGTAGTTAGTAAAGCAGGATTAAGATTAATGTAAACTAGTCCGGCCATTGGGGCCACGGTGGCCCCAACTCCAGCCCATAGGCCGCCCTGGTAAATTTATACAGTGGAGCTGAGCGGGGTGGGGAGGTGAGGGGCACTCCTAGTCTTGGAGAGGGTTGGTTGTTCATATTGTTAATTCTATCCATACATTCCAAAATCGCGCGCGCGCATATCCTCCATTCCACCAAGATTCTCTAACAAACAACCCACATATCACCAAGGTTTCTTGGATATTCATATGATTACTAATTGATTACATCACTTGTATCAGAGCCATTGATTGTGTGTGGTTAGATTTGAGTGTGTTGATTAGCGTTCAACAACCATTACCAAGAACAAATACACACATCTCATTTTTTGTCTTAAAAACCCTAAAGTTTTCATTTTTTCTGATTCTATAGGTTATAGTATCCTAGTCTTTTACAAGAATTTTTGCTAAAAATCGTTAAAAATCGTGTTTTTATTATGAGTTTTAAAATTGTGTTTCGGAATAGCTAGCTCGGAACTAGAAGGGATCGAACAAGGGCACGCAACTAGCGATCGAACTAGTTATTCGAACAAGATAATCGAACGAGCGGATAGATCGAAGGATCGAACTAGCGACTTCTAGGTTGATCGAACTAGCGACTTCTAGTGTTGATCGAACGAAAGATTTCTAGTTTAGATCGAATTAGCGTTCTTCACCAGTTAGGACCGAACTAGCCGTTCGAACGAGAGGATCGAACTAGCCGTTCGAACGAGACGATCGAACTAGCCGATTCGATAAGAGACGAACGAACTATAGCCGTTCGAACGAGACGATCGAACTAGCCGTTTTCGAACGGACGATCGAACTAAGCCATTCGAACTAGAAGGGCCTGAAAAAAAAGTAACCCGAACCAGTGAGAAGAAAATTAATTCAAACTAAACAAACTCAATCTTTAAATTATACGGGTATTTCTTTTACTTGTAAAATCCCGTGAAACAAACCAATTTTCTTCCCCGGTTTGTCAAAATCGTAAATCCGTGTAGTTTAATTCAAGATCAACAAACACGTTAAATCAAACACAATTTCTTTTCGTACCACCGAACGATCAAATTGAATCTTTATTGATATCAAAATGACGTCTCTTGCATGACAATAACACTTCTCTTCTGGACAGTGACAACAAACCAACCGATGGGCTTAGGAAAAACACTTGTATGATTCATCGAAAAGCAGAGATGGAACTTATATTTGATGAATAGACACATGGAAGAATGAACGTGCATCTGTTGAAACAAGACCACTTGTTTGGCCCCTCAAACACTGAGGATGGAGTAACAAAGGCTAAAGAAATATGTTGACAAACTCACAGCTGAAAGCCATTCAAGCAGATTGTGACATCAAAGCAATTAACATCATTCTCCAAGACTACCAACTGAAATCTATGCTTTAGTGAGTCAACATCGTGTAGCAAAGGATCTCTGGGAGAAAATTAAACTGTTGATGCAATCACATCATTAACCAAACAAGAACGTGATGCCAAGCTGGTATGATGAATTTGATATTTCGCTTACAAGAAAGGAAGACGTTTGCAATGAGTATTACTGAGGTTCACAGTTTGTTACATAATAGATATGAACATTTACAAGATGCCTTTTGGAGCAGTTTTCAAGTGAACACCAAGTTCTTAAACACTCTTCCTGACGAAGTGAGCAAAATTGTTGACTAGATGTTAAACTGGTTAAAGATTTGCACACTACCAACGATGATTCAATCTCATGCTCCTCTGCAACAACTGAACGACATGCATTGAAGTTCGTTTGATGGCATGACGCAACCCTGATCCTCTTGCTTTAGTGCATCTCATCAGTTAACTCAGCCAACTTACAGATCTCATCTACATCCTCACCATCAATCTCGAACTCGAAACAGCATGTATTTCCACCATATCACGTTCTTGTTGCATTTTGGCGGAGGGAATTGGTGGGTGGGGGGGGTGGGGGTGGGAGGGTATAGGGGGTGTGGCGGGGGGGGGGAGGGGGGTGGGGGGTTGGGGGGGTGTTGGGGTGTTGTGATCGTGATGTGTGGATGGATGGTGGTAGGTGGGTGGGGTGTGTTTGGGTATTGGGGGACTCATTTCCTATGGGGGTCTCTGATGCCTTATCAGCGCCACTCGCGATTCGAAGACACTCAAGTCACCTAGCACTCCAGTAGCGCAATATGAGGCTCTCAAAAGCGTGGATCTTCAACTCCGATCACCCACAGATCGACACAGTTACGGTCGAGGCGAGAAAACCTTCCTGCCGCGCGGGCGCGTGCATCTAATATCTCGCGCTCTGCAAGCGCTATAACACAGCAGCTCCCGGAGCGCGCTGAGTAATGATCGCATCGCGATGGACCTCCAAGCTCAAGTTGTGATGCCCATTAGCACACAAAGAGAGGAGCAGTGATCCTCGTGTTCGTATGCAAGTTAGCACAGATATCACATGATGATTCATTTCTAGACCGGAGTGCTTGTAGAGTCACAGTCGTAGAGATCAGCCTTCACATGATCCAACAAGCAATTTTCTTTAAAAACCAGCTAAGGAATTGGTTACAGGGATCGTCAAAGCTAGACCCATCGTCATCAACATCAGCACATCTAGATGGAAAAAATAGTAGAACGTACAGATCTACACCTGTCTCACATCCATATTGGAAGGAAGCACACCTTCCTTAATGCTTGAGCTGGAACAACAAGAAAATACACATCTGTGCAAAATGGCTAGCCTCTCTATCGATAGATCAAACACGGACCATGAATTATAGAGAACTCTACAATTCGGCAACAAGCGTGCGGCGGTCCATATTGAGCAAAGAGTGAGCACTACAGCTCACTCGTAGCGGAAAGCGGGGAGTGAGTACATGGGTATCAGAGGGGCAGTGAATACGCGCTATGTGGTTGTTGGTTTCAACTCAAGCAAGTGGAGTGAACAGAGCTTTAACAGAGGACTAGATATAGTCGCTTGTCTTGTGCAGATCCAGGACCTCGCGATGGTAGCAAAAACTCTCTCAAAAAAGTTCAACCACCCCAATGCCGCTTATCAAGCCCGATGATCTGGATGCATATGACTCTGATTTGTGATGAATCACAATTCAGTCCAAATTGCTCTCAGTGGCCAATCTCTCAAGGAATGGGGATCAAATGCAACTCACTGAAGTACACAATGCAAGTATATTCTTGAACTATGACATTATTCCATCAAAGTGAGCAGATCATGACGTCTCTGAATAGTCTAATGAATGTAGAGTCATCAAACAAACTGATATAAATCAGTGATATGCAGATATTCATTCCATTTTTTTTTTATTCTTAGTATCTG
Source organism: Tanacetum coccineum (assembly GCA_026074375.1). Classification (NCBI taxonomy): domain Eukaryota; kingdom Viridiplantae; phylum Streptophyta; class Magnoliopsida; order Asterales; family Asteraceae; genus Tanacetum; species Tanacetum coccineum. The sequence continues at coordinate 10,345 of BQNB010069297.1, read as the reverse complement.
TGTTAAACACAACAGAAACATGTTCAAATTCTAACACTTTCTGAGCTCAACAAGTAGTCCTGATATTTTCTATGTTTGACAATAACACCAAGTGACGCATTGCAACTTCTGTCAATAAAGCTTTGACTACACGAGCTTGAACATATATCAAAGAAGAGTTAAAGATTGAAAGGAAAAACAAATGTGAAATAGTTTTTTCAGAGTCCAAAATGAAACAGTTTGCCGAGATTGCACACTTAAGCAAAATCTTTGTCGAATCAAGGGCAGAAAAGATTACTTAATGAAAACAGATTTCTGAACTTAAAAATAAGTTGCAATTAAAAGAAAACAGAAATATGGAAAGAGAAATTGAGTTAGAAAAGAAAATTAAGCAACTTGACAACATCATTTTCAAAAGAGGTCAATCTGCGCAAACTGTTCGTATGCTGACTAACTCCAAACGTGGTTATGATCATTCCTCTGAAACAGCTTTCGGATTGAAAAAACCTTTCTGCTTGAAGAAAAGGATTGTGGTTCCTGATTCTGATTGAAACATAGAGCTAAGTGAAAAGTCGTTCAAAAATGCTTTTGAAAGAACAAGATACCCATTGATTGTGAAGAATAAAATAAAACACGAGACACCCATTAATTAGGATATTACTTAATAACTATTTACTACAAACGATTTGTTCGCAAACTAATTTATATTTCTGAACATGCCTATTGGAAAGAGATTCCTCCACCATTTAGACCCATGCTCATTCTTCACAACCGTCATAAGTTGAGGTTCGCATAAGAACCTTCCTACAGTAAGCCATGGTGAATACTAGCTTGGAAAGAGCTTAATAAAACCTATCTACTCGTGCTGTTGAGCGAGAGTTGTTAAAGAAAGAACGACCACGCAATACTCCAAGACCAATCCAACATGCAGTCACCTAGGACTGATAGTTCTACAACAATCACAGCGCACAGTGGGATCTCTATGTCCTTCTCAACGAGAGAGTGACCATCACACACTCTCACACCGTCTATCTTCCACTGAAACCGCCCACATCTCCTACATATACACAACACAAAGACTTCCCATCGCGCACTTCTATCTCGTAATAACCTTACTCTCACCTATCCACCATATAGAACGTTGCTGCGCGACTGTGCGCACGACACACAAACAGTCTCTCCCCCAGCATTCAACTTACACTTATCAATTATCTCTTATTACTCTACATACACACAATAAAACAACTTTAGCAGCCAACACAATCCACGTGAGAGCACTCGTACAGAACCCTTTCGTGAGAACTCTATATAAAACCGAGAGACGAGAGAATATTCTTCTCGAGTGATGCAAACAAAGAGTGTGCACTACATCTATGGAAACTCATCTCTACAATATCTATGATCAACTTCGTATCTCATGCGCGAGTATTCGACGGAGACGTAGATGAGTCGTCATACATACTCAACACCACTTCGTTAAAGCGCATCGAGAGGCCGATGCTTGATCTCAACAGTACAGTACTGTCTCACTCGCCACTGACTATCACCACTCTATGTCCTCAGCAAAATAGATTTATATCTATTTACATACACCATAGGCGTACCACCTTAGGAGCCAACAACACTCTTATAGCAATAACTCGGACTTTCAAATAAAGGGAAGGTTATCTAACTATATCATATCACACACACAACTCATTTGAAAGCACACCTAGCAATCACACTCATATAGATGCGCACCGCTGTGATATCTTCTCAGAACTATCTATAAGTACAGACACATATTTTACTCCAAACAACCACATTCACAGATATATGTTCACTCATCTAACAACTGCTTCAACATAAAGGGAGTCAACAACTAACGAGTAGTATTATCAGTGCGCTTACCCTTAGCGTAGAAGTAAGTCCTCTAACAATATTATCAGCATCACACTGTATGTTCAAAATCACCTGACATCAAGAGAAACATATATCTAGTGCATCTTCGAAAGCGACCTTCCCGGTAACCTGAAATATCTAACAGACTCTTGCTAAGAGACGACACACCTATCTAAGTCTGTTCAACACTCCAATCCTGCTACACAAAAAGTGTGAGATCAACTACACACAACAACGAGTACACGGCCAATTTCCTCTCCTCGGACTCATACAAGATCTTGCAAAGAAGCGCGTTTCGTATTCGACAGAGTCTAGAGACAGTGACACATATGATCACACCTATTTCTATCAATAGAGACAACACAACACAACTCTCACGTCTCTTTGAAATAGGGAAACTTATTGAGAAACACAACACGTCATTCATGCGATAAAACTTTCACAGGCTCTAGTCTTATATGATACAGTCCAAACAACAACAACTTGATCAACTGTCTCATATGAGTAGATGGAGTGTCAATTTACACTCACTCACAGTCAAGAGGATTCTTCAGACTTATGACATGCAGGACTGTTTGCAACTCGACATGGCACTTTGTATTCTAGCTGACTGGTACAGCTAATATATTAATAAAAGGTCTGAGTTATTTCAATTCTGCATGTTAAATGAAACTAGTCAATGTTCAATATTATAGTAGGTGCGTTATACTGACTTACTACAAGTGAGTCACTATATCACTCTCTTGAGTATAGAGTCTCAGACACATAGTAAGAACGGGCGATGATATATACACGAAAGGATGATCTAAACACGATAGAACTTGCTCATTTATTGGTATTGTACTACAGTGTGGAAAAGTAATACAAGGCAATACACAACATTATTTCACGTGAATATAATAATGGTCGGTACACAAAATACTATGAATCGGTGACAGTATATGTAACACAGGGCACATGAGACTACACAGTGAGACACATAAGTCAAGGATCTCTCATCTATATTGGTGAGTAATGTATGTATTACAGTCTTCACTAGGAGTTTATCATGTACTGATGGTGTAACATAACACTTCTATGTCGCAACAAGTGGGAATATATGACACCATGATGAGCGCGAGTCAGTCAATCTTGGACGCTCATGGACCTATGACTTGTTCACCGAGTAGAGGCACTGTTGAGTGAAAATATTTTTGTAGTCTTGTGTGACTATGGTGTGGGGGGTCACACATCTACGATCAAATGGACAAGTATCATCTGATGGTGTGTGGGTACAGTGATTGGATATTGACGTGAGTGGGTGTCTTCTTTTATAACCTCCTTATTATAATAGGGATGTATTCTGTGGATTTGGGGAGATAGATACAACTAGTGAGGATTGACAGGAGTAGATGTGGAGGTCGATCCGTGACTGTCTGTTATCTATTTGCTGGGAGAGGGTATGTTATTAATGGGTGTGAGTCTAATGATATTTATAGGCACATGTCATGATGTTCATTAGAGTGAGGAGACACACAACCAGTAGACAAGGATGATGTAGTTAAGTGATATTAACTAAGGTGAGGTGCAGATCAGTCTAGTAGTGGTGACAATGAAACGAGGACATCTAAGAGTCATGTAGAGGGTAAGATCTAGTCTATGTATTGACATGCACTGTTAGCATTTACATCAAGTGTGGTCCTGATAGAGATTTAGCACGAGATTAGGATTTGTTGAAGTGACATTTTGTCATCTCGTCAGAACACAAACACAGGTAAGTTCAAGTTAGCAGTTGAGAGTCTGTTAGCTGTACTTAGTCTTTGACTCTTGTGTTTGTAGGTAGGGTGCTACTAACAGGGATAGTCATGTAGTGTGACACATGAACAGGTATACGTAGTTAGTTCTCTGGAGTGAGACAGAACATTATCTAACACGCGTGTTAGAGTGTGGTGAACACTGTGAGTGACACGGGTGTGCGGTGAGTCTAGACAGTGTCTATGAATAAAGGGTACAGGAGTAGATACATGTCTCTGGGAGAGAGATGTGTATAGATCACAGTGTCTCTCTTTACATAGGGGACTGGATGTGGACAGTAATTCTGTCAGGACAAGAGACTATGGAAGTGATGAGAGGAGATTTAGTAGTTTCTTATAGTAGATGGGTGGGGGGTGGAGAGGGAGGGGAGTAGGGTGGAGGTTAAATATTGTCTGAGGGCATTGACAAAAGGAGATTTAAATGGGGTTAATATTATTGGTATATTGAATGGGTTCATAGTTTGTGTGCTAGGACAGAGTGGTCATCATGTAAGCGAGGATAGTGATGGTGTTATAATAACATGCTTGAGAGGCTCTTGTAGTGAGAGACACAGGCTATCACAGATGGACTAGTGGGAGGAAGTGGTCGTAGGCGGATCACTCAAGGAGGTTTGGTTGAATTGGCAGTCTTGAGTTTTATGATGTGAACACAGTATTAGTAGAGTGTGTATATTCATACTAACTGAGGATGTTTTAGATGGCAGGTTGTAGTATGAATAAGATAGGTTTACATACTTTCAAGTCATAGTAGTAAATTTTGGGGCGGGTGAGGAGTGAGGTAGTGTCTCATTATAGTTTTGAGTAGTATATGTAACACATTCAATGTTCTGGGAGAATGGAGTTATCACTTCAGTTTACAATGGGATATATACTAGAGGTAAGTGGATGTCACAAATATTTGTACAATGTTATAGGCAAGATAAAGTACATACATATGATTATATGATTGACTATGAGATGGGGTGTGGATATTTGAAAAGAAGTGTGTAGTTGTGGAGTTTTAAGGATAAGAGTTTTGTGATAATGTAAGGGGATGTGTTCAGAAATATTCAGCTATAATTGATGGGACACACAAGTGTAAGGAGGTTTGGGATGGAGGAGGTAACTGAGTGTATATCTGGATGGACAGGATTCTTGGAATCACAAATTGGGATGTGCGAGTACTGTAGTTCAGGGGGAGTTTATGAGGAGGAGTCAGATACATCAGATATGTTGTGGTGGTTCTTGGGTGATGAGACGAGTGAGATGGATATGAGAATGTCAGTTGGGATGGGTGAGTGGGACGGATGATGTAGTTTGACAGTAAAACAAATTACGTGATATTCCAAGTGATGTCTATGGGGGCGAAATCTTACACATGTACGATATATCTGTGACATTACATTTATGATGGAGTATTGGACTTCAGAGTATGGGTGTTGAGTAAGTGTACATCACTTTTGAGTACGAGATCGACGCGCAAGTGGAGATTATGGACGATGGTTTTAACACACAGAGGACATGTGTGGATTAGACGGTTTGAGATCTGTAGGTTATCGACAACGTTTTGATATTGGAATAGGGCAGGATTTAATTAAACAGTACATGTGGATGTGATAAAGAAGAGAAAAATTCATAATAACGTAACAGGGTCACTAGATGAGTCTGCGAAATTGATATGGGAGTGGATGATTTGTCAAGGTGACATAGTCTAGAGAGCAATTGTGGCAGTAGCATAAATACGTAGAACTATATTCTATACTATGCAGTTAGGGAGTCAACGGAGTTAGTAAGTAGTTATGGACACATAAACAAGGCGAGTTGTGACGAAGAATTTGGATATATATGGAGTCTTTTAAAATACAATTTATAAATTTTTATGTATGTGAGACACATTATGTAGTTTCTCTCTATATTCTATTGAATGGCGATGTTGGTATAGTGGTAGGTGTTGTGGGAATGTAAAGAGAATGAAGTAGTGTATTGGATAAATGGTATATGATCAACGAAAAGAATGTAGGTATAAACGAAAAATTAGAAAAAAAGATAATAGAATTGACCAAATGAGCTTAAACGAGAAAAGTAATCTCATTTATCTCATGAAGGGGTGTACAAGCAATGAACTAACTTCGGGGGAGATTGTTAGCTCAAATATTGAGCCGTGAAGAAGTCTTCCATTTCATGTACGAGTCTCGTCCCCCATTTAATTAGTTAATGTTTAATATTATAATATCGGATCGGCTTGATAGTTAATCTAATATTGTATATGTTTCGTGTTTAATCCTAAGCAAAACCCCACCCGGTCCCTAGTTACATATCCCGCGCGTCATTTAACGCGAACGAGGTATATAAAATCTTTTTCTATTAAGAAAAGTGTTAGTTTGTTCATTTGCTAAATAATATCATTTTCCATATTCTCTCATCTCTCTCTCTCTCTCTTCTTTCTCTCTCTAGAACAACTCACCTCTCTTTCTTATTTCTAGATCAAATTCGTGTATGATATATATGTTATGAAGTGTTAACGGGGCTTTTACATACTCGTTTATCTTATAACAATGTGATTACTTTTCAAAGACTTAATGAATTTATAACCCCACATTTCAATCTTTTGAATACTTTATAAACCTGTGATACCTGCTATAAACCATGAAATACAAGTGTTTTGGCTAAATGTATGCATCCGAGATATTATACTATCCAGATATATTATTGCACTAAGTAGCTTCCAATGCCATTATTTCGGGCGTATCATGAAACCATTATTACTAACATTGCGAGTGAACGCTAATATTGTGAATAGATCTATTGGGGTGACGGATTTCCCGTTTGTATACCCAAGCCTTGGGGTAGCCAAAACGCACTAATATTATATCCTAATAGGTAACCTTGCAAGTTTACCTTTTCCACGGGGACATCAGTCCCAAACAATATCACCACGGTGACTTCCCCTGATAACGTAATGGTGTCATGAGCTTAGATGCAATAATAATGTTACCCCATTATAATGTCCCTGCAATGCCAAGTAGTGTTTCTATATAACTTGTAATCAAATATTACCTTTCAAACCAAAGAATTTCACTCAACTTTTGTTGGCCCTTTTTTATGCATGTTTTTATCTCGGTAATTGAGCACCTTATGGCATGGAGTGACATGGACTTGAAGAGGCTAAAACTTGTAACATTCAATTTTTAGTGATTCTAACTTTGGGACCATGCCATTTGTAAAAACCTCTGATTTTAGAATGATGATCAAGAATCAGTTAAAAAATGTCTCTATTTGAGAGGTCTGATTTCTAATATAGTGTCGTGATTCATGAAGTAAAAACCAACATATCATCTTCCGCTGCTTAATTATTGTAAAAATGGGAGGTTACATCATATTGGTATCAGAGCTCACGGTTATATAGAACAAGGGAAAAACCGTTAACTATAACAACATTTCTCCTTTACCAACAAAGTCCCACGTGCCACTTAACTACAATCCCTAAAATGTTGAAATATGCTACTACTATTTCCGAATAGTATGTAAAAATCAACTACTAAGACTATTATCTAAATACCTCTGAGTAATATAACACTGAGTTGTTATACGAGAAATAATGTCTACTCCGAATATTATCTATCCTATTAACCTGAAAATAAATACCTCAAATCTTTATCCATCCGATTTATCTCAAACCTTTGTAGCCTAAAAACACAAAATGCCACCAATAAACCACACATTCCCTGATTCACCGTATACAAAAAGTTTCCCGATATATCCTGCAACATAAAAACAAGTAAACACACCAGAATATATACAATGCCGAAATGTATTTCAATAACCACTAGGTATGAAAATTTTGACAAAGACTTATGATAGCATTCTTATTCGATGTTGACTTTTAAAGGTTAATGGATAACGATTCTTTACGATCAGAATGGTGCAGCGGAAGTGTGGTAGGCCCATAACCCACAAGTCCCATAAATCGAAGTATTCCATCCACCCAGGTACTAACAATATAATCCAGATTTGAGAAATACAAATAGTTAGTCATCAAGAGAGGTGTGGTCTTGAAAATAAGTATACGGTAAATTAGGCAATTATAATATGGGCTCCACATAATTATAAATGTACATCACACACAGTGAACTTGTAACCTTGATTAGCCTAACATGAAAATCAAGTTCATGCTAAGTATTCCTATCTATTACCTAATCTCACTTTAACATTCATCTAAATCTCGGACAGATTTCCCTTTAGGTTTGGAAGCTATAACAACCCAAGATTTTTCATTAATGCAAAATCATCCTATTGTATTATATCACATTTGTAACGGAAAATTTTTCTTCATTACATTACTTACATTACGCAATATCTCAATAAGATGCAACGCAACTGTAATAATTAAAGTAAACGCTCACACAACCTATCTATGACAATCCTATCTACATATATGTCAAGAAAACATGATAATATGTCAAGTCAATATCTTAATATCATTTATACAAAGTACATTACTCATATAATGTACCATTTGTAATGTTTATAATCAAGACGCTTTTAACCGGTAATCATTGAACCTCTAAACCCTAAATCCAATAAAGGTATAATATACTAAATAAATGTTAAAGTTACTAAAATATAGTACAAGTTAACATAACATCTCATTGAAATATAAACTCCCACCCAATCCAAGTACTAGTCTTTAAAGCTAATGACAAGTCCATTAATGCACGATATTCATAATACCGTTTTAACCTTTGTATCCCAAGGAATCCTGTATAATCAATCAAGTAAATTTATACCCAAGTCATATACTCATATTACAATCCATATTATACATCATCATTTTCATGAAATTACAAGAAACCAAAGTCATAAACCCTAACCCGAGCTAAATAGTAACTCGTGACCCGTTTATTGATTTTTATCCGTTTTAAACCTCAACCAACACTCAAATAAGTTGTAATAACTTATTTTACAACATTACAATCAAATTCATCATATTTCTATCATCATTTCATCATTTCATCTCAATTATACATGAAATAAATCCAAGAAACCCTAAACGTGCCCTAATTTGACTTTGGACCCTTTTACTCGTTTTCACCCATTTTAAACTCGAACCACTTATCAAATCTTGTTAATATTCCTAAAAAAAGTCTTGTGATCATATGTCTATCATAATATCACAAGTATACTCAAAATGGAAGCTCAAAAACCTAATTCGTGCCCTATGATACCCGCAATACCTTTTTGCTAGTTTTGACCCATTTTAAGAATTAACATTGCATGTAAGCACCTCAATGATGCACCACCTTCTTGTCTAAGCAGCTTATAAGCACTCTTTTGAATTCTATGGCCACAAATTGAGCTTGTCACCTCCTTGTGGCCTAATTTCTACCCGCGGCTGAAAACACTCCCAAATCACCTCTTTTATAATCTTGTCAACACCTCCATAGCTTCCAACTCAGCCCATAGCATCTCATAGTCACCCCCCACCTATCCTTTACTTGCTCACAAAGTGTCTTGGCCTCTAAGGGTTGTTAACCCTATATAAAGGGGGCGAACTCCACCATTTGAGCTCATCCCTACTTCCTCCTCTAGAACCCATCATAGCTGAAATCCTTTGCTCAAGAAGTGTTCAAAGGAGTCCTAAGACCAAAAGTGAAGTGAAAGATTGAAGCATTGAAGCCCCGGAGTCCTTATTCTAGGCGTACAAAGCCAAAAGTCTTGATTTCGACCCGTTTCCAAGCTATAAGCTCAAACCCAGGTTCTGGATGTTCCACTTCTGCTCCTATACTCTTATAATGTTCATATGATCCTAAATAAACTCTTGTTAAAGTTTTATAACTCAATTCATGCTCATTTTCCATTTTGATCCAAAACCGTACACCCGAAACCCTAATTTCATGTTTTTCTTGAATCTCTGAGCTAATATGATAAAATGTTGTTATAATCTATCCTAACATGCTTAAATAATGTTATTATAACCACTTTATCAAGTCTTGAAGGAATTTGAATTAAAAACCTATGCGTTTTCATTATAAAACCCTAATTCGACCCGTTTTGATTTCTAGCTTAACGAATTGTTAATCTAAACTTTAGTTAAGTTAAACCCTAATACTTTAGCTTATATTAATAAGCTATAACCTGAAAATGTCTTTTGGAATGTGAAAATAAGCTTGCATGGCAATTCGGACTTGTTTTGTAAATATTATTCATGCAAGGGGTATATATCGTAACTTTCTGAAACTTATAACTAAAGGGACTGAAAATGTCATTTTATCAAAGTTATAACTATAAGTGTCTATTATGTCACTTTCCAAAGTACAAGGTTTACTTTGTATATCTTTTAAACTAGAAGGACCAAATTCGTAAAAGTGCAAACTCCAAGGGTATATTTTCCATTTTTCATTCTTAAAGGGCTAAAATGTAACATTTTGAAAAAGTATAAAAATATGTTCAAAACATTACAAGACATAACTTTAATTAACGCTTGACGTGCTTATCATTTCCAGATATTGAACAAAACGCTTAAAACTGATTATGTTATAACCATTATATCATTCATCATTAATGTGCTTTCTAAAATCCTGTCCCGAAGCTATATCGTACCACAATACTAGGGAGCTTCATATTAAGGGGTTTCATCTTGGTATTACGTTCTGACTGAGTTGTTGGGTTTACGATTTAAAGTGCCCTAGCTCCTCAAACGTTTACTGAATGAC
>BQNB010069296.1:15628-33540 GCA_026074375.1 Tanacetum coccineum | reverse complement strand
ACAAAGTAAGTTTATCGTTTTCATGTTTACTAAATTATGGTATATCTTTACATTGTAGTTTATTAACATTCATTATGTATATATTTTTAGGGATTGATTGAAGCTGTGAAGGAAGTGATGCCATATGTTGAGCATCGTCAATGTGCTAGACACATTTACGAAGGGTTTAGGAAGCAATATAGTGGTGTTGAGTTTAGACTTCTGTTTTGGGCTGTCTCAAAAGCTACATATCCTGGATTGTTCAACAAAATTATGGAGAAGATTAAGAGAGCCAACCCTAATGCTTATGATTATCTACTCAAAAAGGAACCTAAAATATGGTCAAGGGCTTACTTCCATATAGGTACCAATTGTGAAGCCGTTAAAAATGGGTTTAGTGAATGTTTTAACTCAATGATATTAAGCGTCAGGAGTAAACCACTTATAACCATGCTTGAAGCAATAAGAGTCATTGTATTGGAAAGAATGCATATAATGAGGAATTTGTGTGATAAATAGACTGCATATATCTGTCCAAAAATTCAAAAAAGGTTGGAAATTACAAAATATCAGCATAGGTATTCTCTAATCCATTTCACTTTATAAAATCAATTATTAGTTTTGTATAGAAAATGTAATTGTTCTGATCATGGTTTAAAACAGGTTTTGGCATGTTATACCAACTGGTGGAAATTTGTTTGAAGTTAGGAATGGGTCAGAAGCATTTGGTGTTGATGAAGAGCGTAGAAACTGTACTTGCAGATTATGGTAACTTTTAGGTTTGCCATGTTGTCATGCTATTGCTGTTATTTTCAAGTTAAATAGGATGGTAGAAGATTATGTTCCAGATTGTTATAGGAAACAAGCCTTTTATGACACATACCATCAATACTTAACACCAATAGGGGGAATGACCTTTTGGCCTGACTGTAGTGATATGTCTAGAGTATTGCCACCTAAACCAAGAACAATGCCTGGTAGGCCAAGAAAGAAGAGAATTAGGGCTGCCCATGAAAACAAAAATCCAAACAAGGTTTCTAAGGCTGGTGTTACTATGACTTGTACAAACTGTCACCAAAAAGGACACAATAAAAAGGGTTGTAAAAATGCAACTGTTGTTTTACCACCCAAACCACCAGTTAAGAAAGGAAGGCCAAGAAAGACACTTTTAGTGGGTAGTTTACTGATAGATGAGGAAATTGAAACACCAGATGTAGATGAACAAGTGGGGGTAGAAGAACAAGCAAGCTAATATGATGTGGGGGGTTCTAGTCAGTTTGATGTTGGGGGAGAAGAACAAGTAACTCAGTTTGATATGGGGGTTAAAACCACTGTTAAGAGAGGGGGTTCTGCTCAGTTTGGTGTGCAAAGAGGTAGGAGGGTTAAAACCACTGTTAAGAGAGGGGGTTCAGGATACAAAAGAGGGTCTGTACCATCTAGAAGATTTAGTAATTTAGGTTGATGGTTTGGATTAGGAGAAAATCATTATGAATCTGATCCTGTTGAGAACTCAGAAATGGCACAAGAAACCAACCAAAATGCAGCTAATGACTCCTTTACAGCCACTCAAGAAACTCATCAATTCTCAGCTACTGCATTTGCCTCAACTCAAAACAGCCAAAACCATCAAGTTTCAGAACAAGAGCCACAAGCTGCAGAACAAGAGCCACATAGAGCTAGACCAAGAGGGATATTGAACTTTATCAGACCAAGGCCTAGGAGTGAAAGGATTTTGAAGAAACAACTTGGCAAGAAGGTGCATGGAATTGGTTCAACAAGCTCAAATGCCCTTAATTTAGAATGATGATGTTATGTTTGTGGGTGTAAAAACAATTTCTTTTGTATGTTTTTGTTGTTAAAACTTTATGATTGCAAGACTTTATTATCTAGGTATTATGCACTATGAACTTAATGATAGGATGTCTGTAATCTAACATTGACTTATGCCTAATTTTCAAGATGTTCAGGCATAAGTAGTAATGAATGATATCCTCTTATAAATTTCCAACATGTTCTGCCATTACTATCTGGTTCATGTAAGCTAGGTATCTGTAAGTAGTACATGCAAACTGCAACATTAAACTATCATGCTAAGAACCAAAAATAAACAAAGACTAAACTTAGAATTTCATTAAACATTGAAGATGTAAACTAGTGGAAATTACAAAAGATCAGCTGGTTCTTAATTGGTACATACCCACATTAAAAACTTTAGTGATTGAATGCTACTACAATACCAATAAACACAACTAATAAGCAGATTACATTGAAAACTTTATCATAAAACTTCATTTTTGACTTTATAAAAGTCAATTCCTCCCTAATTTTGATAATCTGCTCTTTCGAATCATCACCAGCTTCATTTGTAGTTGAAATCTTTCCCATTTTCTTCGATTTCTTGTTTTCTTCGTGGATGTTGTATAACAATTGTTTGTAATAACCACTTGGAAACTTTAGCTCTGTAAACCCATAAAATCCACATTTTTGGTCCTTATCCTAACAGATTCATGTTATCAGTGTGTTCACTAAAGATTACAAAAAAAGGAATTCATATATAAATTAGGGATAATGAACTTACATAAATGGGACATGCCTTGAATTTTCTACCCGGATTTGTAGGGGTCCAAGCAATTTGTTCATGAACTCTTAGTGGTGGCTTACAATCACAGTGTGTAGCATTGATGTAAAAATATATGTCTCTTCGATTTGATCTTGAAGTGGATGATGAAGATGCTATTTTTTAGGGTTTATGTCAAAAAGGGAGAAAAGTGGATGATGAAAAGATAAGCTAGGGTTATAAAGAAGAAAGTAGTGGTGGGTGGGAGAATAAAATGAGGTGGGGTTTTATGAAGAAAAAAAAATGTGACATGGCAAGTAACCGGCTCCACGTAAGGGCTAACCCTTCAGCAGGTCACCAGGTACACCAAATGTACGAAATCACATACTTTAGTTATTGAATAGGAAAAAAATCATGGCTACACAGAACGGTAAAAATGGTCAAGTTAGATGACTTTTTAAGTCATTAGCCCTTTATTATTTTAAATTAAATTAAATTACTCATTAAAATGTAAAAAGAAAAGTTTGAAAAACAAGTTAGATGTTTGGCTCGATTAGCTCGTTCGACTCGTTAAGCTCGACAAGCTCGATCGGCTCGAGTAACTAAACGAGCTTTCGAACGAGCCGAGCCGAATATTGCCTTTTAAAAGCTCGGCTCGTTTATATAAACGAGCATGGTCTTTTGTTCGAGCTCGACTTGAGCTTGACAATTTGTAGGCTCGAGCTCGAGCTCGAGTAGCTCGTTAAAAGCTCGACTCGTTAACACCCCTAGCTATGATCATGTTATAAAGCAAGTGTAAGTATTATACAAGTGATTATTTATTTATAACAAGTATACATAAATGGTGGTATAAAAGTTACCTATTAAGTTATGAACAAGTAAAAGTAAAGACTTGATGTTCTTAAAATTATTGGACAAAGACCTTGGACATATGATTAGAGGACTCTACATATACACAAGTTAGTATGTTATACTTATTAATGGACTTGTAACAAGGTGGTTAAGCTTAAAAGTGCAAAATCAAGTTTAAAACATATTTTTACCACAAACTTCCAAACTTTCTGTTTTAGTTCGAAAATAAAGGTATATATTATATATTTTATATTTTATAAAAATACTACATCTCATGAGGATTCCAAAAAGGTAAGAAACTCGAAAATCCGATTTATAACGAAGGAGATACGCTAATTTCAAGTTATACCTTAATTAAACGCGTTATAAAAGAAATTTTATAAAAACAAGTTATAAAATACTTCTGATATATAAGGTTTGTTATTTTTCCCAGATAGTACATAATTTTAGGATTCTAAAACAATAAGAATCGTAATTTTTGGATCAATAACGAAGGAGTTATGAATTACGCGAGTTTACGATAATAAATACTTTTATAAAACTATTTTTATAAAAGTTACTTTTCATATCAGACATGAATATTTTTAAAACATCATTAATATGATATAACTTTTAATAACAAATACGTGCTCGAAAGAATCACTAAAAACGGAGCTAAAACGAATAAGATACGACATTTACGGGTTTTACGATAACCAAATCTATAAAAATAAATTTATAAACTGTCATAAACAGTAAAAACCACTGTTCACTAGAGGACTAAAAATATAAAAATATAATATTTTGATAACTCGTCTTAATACGAAAGTGTGGACATAAGAAACGTAAGAAACGGGCTTACAACGATAAAGTTACGTCGTTTTTACTAATGAAATGTTTATAAACGTTTTAACTTTATAAATACGATTTCACAAACGCAATTAGATGGTGATGTAGCTATGTAGAATTATATATGGTAGTAGTTATTCAAAATGCTTAGTACTTATACGGCCTATAATTAATTAGGTTGTATTCGGCGTTTATCTGACGTATTTTCTGTGATATAATCTGATATTCATTACTCAAGGTGAGTTCATAGTCCCACATTTTACACTTTAATGATTTACAAGTTTTGGGGTGATAAACATATGCATGTTTTACAATTGGACGCAAATGGACATTTTACATTACGATTACGTGTTTACCTAAGTAGCGATAACCCATCTGAGCTCATTATCATGAACTGTCAATTACTGTTGTGAGCGCGAATGTTATAAATAGATCTATTTGGTATTGACATCCTCGTTCGGGTGAGTCATGCTCACTGTGCCGGTTTACCAGACAACAAACGTATACCATGTCGGACATAGGATGTTGCGGGTTAGAACATCATCACAGGCAATGTTGGTAATTTATACTGCATTTCATACATGTCGAGCTTCAGTGTCATGGGCTTAGGAAAATGTAATTACATTTTATGATGGTTGCATCTGTTTCATTATCATGGGGAAATCTTGCGGTCCTACATTATACATTTTATAAACCTATGAATTCACTCAACAATATGTTAACGTTTTAAGCAATGTTTTTTAGGGGATCAATAAGGCACGAGGTGCAAGGGATACATTGGTGGTTTTGATTTGGATGTCATGCATTAAAGATTTTGTCGCATTACATTTTGTATATCTGTTATGGGCTAGAAATCTTTGTATTTTGAATAAGTGAAGCTTTAGGCTTTTGTAACAAACAATTTGTTAAATCCAATGTATAAGTTTTAAACGGCTTTTAATGGTCGTTATCTTGTGTTATTGATCTATGAAGTGCCACCCCCAACCCATCTCCGCTGCGACCCAATTTGGGGGTGTTACAGATTGGTATCAGAGCCAAGGTTATAGAGAACCAGGTCAAATATTTTTGTTGGACTATAACCATTTTCAAACATTGCATTCATACAAAGGGATTTTCACGGGACATATATACATACACTACTTGTTGCATTAGTTGGTTAAGACTAGATGCATTTAGGATTGATATACATGTTATGGTATAAATGTATATTACTATAAGCTATTTTGGATTTTCAGATACAGTCATGTCGGATTCTGAGGATTCCATAGTTACATACACGGAGGTATCCAGCCCATTTGCGGATTTGTCAAATATCGGATCACCGGGAGTCGATGGATCACCCGTAATGCCAGTGGACCCATATGCCTACGTGGTGGCCGCTTTTCAGGCACCATCATCTCCTGACTATGTGCCTGGCCCGGAGGAGCCAGAGCAGGCACCACCTTTACCTGTATATGTACCATATGTACCTGAGCCGGTGTACCCGGAGTTTATGCCACCTGAGGATGAGGTGTTCCCAGCAGAGGAGCAGCCCTTACCTGCTGCTACCTCATCCACTGCTGATTTGCCAGGCTATGTTCCTGAGTCAAATCCTAAGGAGGATCCGGAGGAGGATGATGATGAGGACCCTAAGGAGGATCATGTTGATTATCCTGCCGACGAAGGAGACGATGGCGATGATGAGGATGTGTCATCTGATGATGACGAGGATGATGATGTTAATATTGAGGGGGATAAGGAGGGGGAGGAGCACCCAGCTCCTGCCGACTCTACAGCTGTTGCTTTACCAGCTGTTGATCATGCCCCATCTACTGAGGAGACTGAGCCGTTTGAGACCGACGAGTCTGTGGCCACACCACCACCACATCTTGCATGCCGGGTTACTGCTATGATATCGATCCGAGATGAGCCACCTACACCATTTTGGTCTGATACAGAGGTTGTCAGACACCTTGTTATACCTACTCCACCACCATCACCACTTTCCCCATGGTCATCACCACTACCTCAGATTCCTTCACCACCACTCCCAGTATTACCACCACTACCTTTAGCACCTCCACCATTACCTGTTAGTCCTACTTATCCATTGGGCTACAAAGCTGTGATGATCCGACTAAGAGCCGAGGCCCCATCTACTTCCCATTCACCACTGCCACATATCATACTCTCCCACACCAGAGCAGATACACCTTCATCAGGGACACCACAACTCCTACCTATACTAGCACCTACATCATCACCATCTTTGCCGCTACCCTCTGCTGACCACTTGAGCATTTTCCTTGGACTTTAATGGTGATTGAAAGTATAATTATATATACATACTAAACTAGCAAATTGTCCAACAAGTCACCCTTAAGACCAAGGTAAACTAGTTCAAAATCGACAACAGAAACTCAATATATATCGCGGAAGTATGTGATTCCCCGGGTCCGTATATTCCCCAACGAGGAATGCAATAGAAAGTCGAAAGACGGTTTGATAATTGATGCTCTCAATGAACAAAGATTTTGATTGTTTTTCTAAGTCTACGGGAAAGTTAATGCAATATACACTAAAACAATGAAGGCAACACAAATTTAAACTAAAAACGCAAGCGGGAATCCTAAAACGTGACCTAAAAACCCTAATTTATCAAAATTAAGTCCTAAAATGATATTTTTGACTTTTATAACCCTAAGTGACTAAAATGTAAGAACAAAGAAAACTAGACCAAAAACGAAAGTGATTTAAGCTTAAAAACACGAAAAATGTTTACGGGATTCAATCCCGTTCTTTAAAAATTCAAATTCTAAAATTTAACCCCTACGAAAGCAAATCTAATTTTCTACAGTCCTATTTGATAAAAGAAAATTTTCTAAACAAGAATTAGATTTTTTTTTGACTTTTTTATAATTTTTTATAAATTAAAAACAATTTTAAACTAAATTAAATATTAAAAATACTAAACTATTTATAAAAAATCTAAAAAAATTAGCAAAAGTCCTAAATGTTATGAGGAAGACAGGAAAAATAAGCTAGTTAAGCCAGCTTATCAAATAAGCTAAAAATAAGCCCAAACAAGCTACGACTTATAAATAAGAATAAAGGCCCAAAATGTGGTTAAGAAATTAATGGTGCAAAAGAAAATCGAAAAAGACCCAAGGGCGAGTGGTGTGTGGTGTGTGAGTTAAAAGGGTTGAGGGTGTTGAGGTCTAGGGTTCGAGCCATGCTCACCTTGGATTTCCATCCTTTTTGCCTTTTTTAAAGAGCTTCGGCTCGATGACGCACTCAATTTTGTGGAAGAACCATTGGAAATCATGGATCGAGAAGTCAAGCAACTAAGACAAAGTCATATTCCTATAGTCAAAGTAAGATGGAACTCTAAAAGAGGACCAGAATTTACCATGGGAATCGAGATCAATTCGTGCCAATTATCCGCATTCTATTTTTCAAACAGCACTCCGACATCCAACTAATCTCGAGACAAGATTTCCTTGCAAGGGGTTGGGAACTATAACAACCAACAATTTTCATCAATGTAATTATCCATCTATTAAATTAGATACAATTGTCATCAATGTAATATCTACTTATTAAATTAAGTACAACCATTTTCATGGGAATATTTTTGCTTTATTCCACCTATTATGCAACGTAACTTGCATAACCTAAGTAAACGAGCTCACGCAACCTACCTATGCCAATTTCATCAACGTTATAACCCGAAAACGTTATCATTGTCAAGCAATATGTTTTAAACTCTATTTTATCATACGTACTTTTCAAAACATTATTACAAAACGGATTTCAAACGTTAACGTTTATATCAACACCCTAATTATATGAAATGTTTACATATAAAGTAAATGTTCAAGCTTGCAAGGCATGTGTACAAGTGTACAATGCATAACTTTTGAATATTAATTCCCTCCAAAACCAATGTACAATTCCCTAAAGCTCAAAGTACAAGTTAAACATGCATAGAATTCAAACTAGGTCATTTTCCCTCTAAAATCATGTTTATTTCTTACCACCACTTTAACACAAGTTACAACACTTAAAGTACAACTTCTAAACCAAGAAACTAAACCCTAAATCATTCTAAAACCCTAATCTTAACCCTAAACCCTAAACAAAATCCTAATTCAAACCTAAACCTAGACGAAAACCCTAAACACCTAAAACTAGTTCTAACCTAAAAACCAAGCACCTCAAGAACCTCAATCACCTTAAGCACCTCAAGCACCTCAAGCACCTTAAGCAACTCAAGCACCTCAAGCACCTCAAGCACCTCAAGTAGCTCCATGAATCACATCCTTGCACCCTAGCTATTACTTGGTTACTACTCTACAGCACCTTGGCCACCACTCCACTTAACTTGGTCACCACTCTAAGTAAAATTGGGCAATACTCTTTCTTTCACCCTAAATATACATGAAATATACACATACTTTCAATTCATTATCAAAACTTCATACTACTTCAAAATCATGATGTAACACCCCCAAATTGGGTCGCAGCGGAATAAGGGTCCGGGGTGTGTTACTTCATAGATCAATAACACAAGATATATATATAGAACGACCAAAAAGTCATTTAAAACTGATACATTGGATTTAACAAAGTATTTGTTACATAAGACTGAAGCTTCACTTGTTCACTTATTCAAATTACAAAGATTTCAAGCCCATAACAGATATACAAAATGTAATGCGACAAAATCTTTAATGCATGATATCCAAATCAAAACCACCAATGTATCCCCTTGCAACCTCGCTTATTGAACGCTCCTGAAAAAATATTGCTTAAAAACGTCAACAATAATGTTGGTGAATTCATAGGTTTGATAAATTGTATATTGTAGGACCACAAGATTTCCCAAGTGTATGATAATGCAACAGATGCAGACATCATATAAATGTAATTACGTTGCCCTAAGCTCATGACACTGAAGCTCGACATAAATGAATACCATATAAATGGCCTACATTGCCCGTGATGATGTTCTAACCTGCAACATCCTATATTCGACATGGTATACGTTCATTTGCCCAGTGATAACTAATCACCTGAACGGGGATGTCAATCCCAATAGATCTATTCATAACATTCGCTCTCACAATCCAGTAACTAACAGGGTTATCACTACTTAGGCAAACACGTAATCGTAATGTAAAATGTCCACTTGCGTCCAATTGTAAAACATGCATATGTTTCTCACCCCAAAACTTGTAAATCATTAAAGTGTAAAACGTGGGGCTATGAACTCACCTTGAGTAATGAATATCAGATTATATCACAGAAAATGCGTCAGATAAACGCCGAATGCAACCTAATTAATTATAGGCCGTATAAGTACTAAGCATTTTGAATAACTACTACCATATATAATTCTATATAGCTACATCACCATCTAATTGCGTTTGTGAAATCGTATTTATAAAGTTAAAACGTTTATAAACATTTCATTAGTAAAAACGACATAACTTTATCGTTTTAAGCCCGTTTCTTACGTTTCTTATGTCCACGCTTTCGTATTAAGACGAGTTATCAAAATATTACATTTTCATATTTTTAGTCCTCTAGTGAACAGTGGTTTTTACTGTTCATGACAGTTTATAAATTTATTTTTATAGATTTGGTTATCGTAAAACCCGTAAATATCGTATCTTATTCGTTTTAGCTCCGTTTTTAGTGATTCTTTCGAGCACGTCTTTGTTATACAAAGTTCTATCATATTAATAATATTTTCAAAATATTCATGTCTGAAATGAACAGTAACTTTTATAAAATTATTTATTGTCGTAAACTCGCGTAATTCATAACTCCTTCGTTATTGATCCAAAAATTACGATTCTTATTGTTTTAGAATCCTAAAATTATGTACTATCTGGGAAAAATAACAAACCTTATATATCAGAAGTATTTTATAACTTGTTTTTATAAAATTTCTTTTATAACGCGTTTAATTAACGTATAACTTGAAATTAGCGTATCTCCTTCGTTATAAATCGGTTTTTCAAGTTTCTTACCTTTTTGGAATCCTCTTGAGATATAGTATTTTCATAAAATATATACCTTTATTTTTGAACTAAAACAGAAAGTTTTGAAGTTTGTGGTAAAAACATGTTTTAAACTTGATTTTGCACTTTTAAGCTTAACCACCTTGTTACAAGTCCATTAATAAGTATAACATACTAACTTGTGTATATGTAGAGTCCTCTAATCATATGTCCAAGGTCTTTGTCCAATAATTTCAAGAACATTAAGTCTTTACTTTTACTTGTTCATAACTTTAATAGGTAACTTTTATACCACCATTTATGTATACTATTTATAAATAAATCATCACTTGTATAATACTTACACTTGATTTATAACATGATCATAGCAACAATATTTCACATGTAAATGTATTTTAACCATGAACAAGAAATAAAAGTCATGTTTACATCTTATCATAAAACTTAGATGGTGATTCACTATGTAGAAGTTATACACACATAAAATCATGGAAGTAAAAGATGTAGGGTTTTTAGATAACCTTGGTATGGAGAAATATGATGAGCAACAAAGTCTAAACCCTTGTTTAGAAACAAAACCCTAGCTTCCACACTTAGAAAACCCTAATCCAAACCAAAACCCTAATCTTGCATTTTCTTGTTTAAACCTTGCAAATGATTAACGAAACCTTCAACCCTTCTTAGTATACCTTAAGTATGATGTAGAAATACTTGTATTGCCTTAGAAAATCAAAGCTATGTGTTTATTTAGGGGTGTTTGTTTGCCGTGGATGAGGAAGAGAGCAAGAGAGATATTGTGAAGTTTTTGTTAAGGAAAAATGCAAGTGTGTGTTTGTTTTACTAGTATACTCTCTTATATATCATCTAGATAGCAAGACATAGATATTTTGAAGTCAAGACTAGTCAAAAAGAGTACATGGAAGTCTAGAGACAACGGGAGGGTTTTAAGGGATAGTCTTGGTCAAAATGTGTTATAGTCTTGGTTCCTTAATGAGCTAGTGATGTACAAATGAGTTAGTAAGGTTTTTGTGTGCCCATTGTCTCCTTAGGGCTGCCTTATACATGAAATAAGGGGAGGGGGGACATTCATGTGTTCCTTTGATATTTTGTGGTGATATTTATGTAATACTTGAAGTATTATGATGTAAAGTTTAATGTAAAGGTATAACTTGTAATGTACAAGTCTTAGTTAGTTTATTATTTGTACAATATAACTAAAAATTATAACTTAGGTAAAGTATAATAAAACTTTAGGTATTGGGTATAAAATGGGTATTTGTTGAAGCGTAGAAAAGTTTTGGTGGTTTCGGGTATGCCTAAACATATTTTATCGCGAAACGTAAACACTTTGCGCAACCAATAGAAATAACATGAACAAAGTTAGTTATTATACTCAAAATAATTACTTAACACTTGCTTGATGTAAACATTTAATTGTTTGATGCCCGTTTACATTGAACGATAATTTTTAGCTTACGCGATTTAACTTAACGATTACGATTTAAAAGCAAACGCGTACAATACTAAAAATAAATAGTGAATATATTAACATCGTAAATGACCCTAAAACACGGGGTGTTATAGTCTTCCCCCGTTAAATGAGCCTTGTCCTCAAGGCTTAAGATATGGCACTTGACGACGGTGCAGTCTTTGCGAAGATATGTGGATATTTCTTTCGGAATTGGTCCTCGCGTTCCCATGTAAACTTAGGGCCTCGCCTAAAGTTCCATCGAACCTTAATTATTGGAATGCGGCTTCGCTTCAACCGTTTAACTTCATGATCTATGATTTCTACTGGTTCCTCGACGAATTAAAGCTTGTTATCAAAATGAAGTCCATCCAACGGAACGGCTAATGGTTCGTCTGCATAGCACTTTTTCAAGTTAGATACATGAAACGTATTGTGAACCATGCTCAGCTCTTCAGGAAGCTCAAGCTTGTATGCAACATATCCAACCTTTTCTAACACCTTGAACGGTCCAACGTACCTAGGTTTCAACTTCCCCCGTTTGCCAAAATGTATGACTCCTTTCCAAGGCGAAACTTTGAGCATAACTCTATCTCTAACTTGAAATTCCATCGGCTTACGCTTTAAATCGGCGTAACTCTTTTGCCGATCACGATCAGCCTGAATTCTCTGCTTGATCTGAATGATTTTCTCGGTCGTCTCTTTAACTATCTCTGGACCAGTGAGTTGAACTTCTCTAACCTCAGCCCAACAAACAGGTGAACTACACTTTTGACCATAAAGTGCTTCAAATGGTGCAGCCTTGATGCTAGCGTGATAACTATTGTTATATGAAAACTCGACTAGCAGCAAATGGTTAACCCAACCCTTTCCAAAGTCGATCATACAAGCACGCAATATATCCTCGAGAGTTTATATAGTCATCTCGCTTTGCCTGTCAGTTTAAGGATGATAGGCAGTACTTATATCCAAGTTAGTACCCAAAGCCTTCTGAAGTGACCTCCAAAACTTCTATGCGAACCTTGGGTCGCGATCACAAATGATTGAGATAGGTATCCCATGCCTCGTGACCACTTCCTTTAGGTACATTCTGCCATTTTCTTCATGGGATCAATTTCTCTCATGGGTATAAAGATTACAGACTTAGTAAGTCGATCGATAATCACCCAAATAGTGTCGTAGCCTTGTGACGACTTAGGAAGCTTCGTGACAAAATCCATAGTGATATCTCTAAGATAAACCTAAGGTGATTTGAAGGGTTTAGTTTAAGTTTAATAAGTGTCATACCAAGGAAAAATCAAGATATAGGTTTCATTTGGAATTAGGGTTTTCAAGGGATGTAAGCTAGTATGGTTTCTAAACAAAGGTTATGATCATTTTTTATTCACTAACACTTCATTATTAAGGTTACCAAAAACTCTTAACCTCTTTACAATTTGTACTTTTTATGCATATATGATGTTTATGTATTAATCACCATTAAGAACCATGTTCACTTGAAAATGGGATTTTTACACTTGTTTATGATTTGGTAAACTTTTATATATGTTGTATGAATGTTCCTATCATGTTATAATGGAAGTATAAGCAATGTACAAGTGTTGGTTATGCATAAAAAGTATATGT
The DNA here is from genome assembly GCA_026074375.1 of Tanacetum coccineum. Taxonomy (NCBI): domain Eukaryota; kingdom Viridiplantae; phylum Streptophyta; class Magnoliopsida; order Asterales; family Asteraceae; genus Tanacetum; species Tanacetum coccineum. Next base: position 20,222 of record BQNB010069296.1, on the reverse strand, counting down.
AAACAAGTTAACTAAAAAGTATACTTATGAAAGTTCATGGATAAATAAGTGTGTACACATTTGGATCTTGTGATTTTTGGACAATATATGGACAAATGATGAATTAGGGACCCTAAGGATGTAAGACATGTGATGATAAGTATTGTAATGGACTTGTAAACTACTTTTAAACACATTTTGAGAAATTGATAAAAGTGGGCTGTCAGAATTCAAAAAATAAAGTATCCACTTTATATTTTTATAAAATAATACATCTCATAAGGATTCCAAAAAGGTAAGAAACTTGAAAAACCAATTTATAACAAAGGAGATACGTAATTTACAAGTTACGCGATAATACACGTGTTTATAAAAGAAATTTTAAAAAACAAATTATAAACTACTTATGATATATAAGATTGGTTATTTTTCTCAGATATTACATATTTTTAGGATTCCAAAACATTAAGAATTATAATTTTTAGATCAATAACGAAGGAGTTATGAATTTTGCAAGTTTACGATAATAAATACTTTTATAAAACTATTTTTATAAAAGTTACTATTCATCTTAGATCTGAAGATTTTGAAAACATCATTAATTTGATAAAACTTTTAATTACGAAGACGTACTCAAAAGAATCACTAAAAACAGAGTTAAAACGAATAAAATACGACGTTTACAAGTTTACGATAACTAAATTTATAAACATAAATTTATAAAAGTCCATGAACAGTAAAAGTACTATTCACTAGGGGACTCAAATATTGAGAATGTAATATTTTGATAACTCGTCTTAATACAAAAGCGTGGACATAAGAAATGTAAGAAACAGGTTTAAAACAATAAAGTTACGTCGTTTTTACTAATGAAATATTTATAAATGTTTTAACTTTATAAATACGATTTCACAAACGCAATTAGATGGTGATGTAGATATATAGAATTATATATGGTAGAAGTTATTCAAAATGCTTAGTACTTATATGACCTATAATTAATTAGGTTGCATTCGGCGTTTATCTAACGCATTTTCTGTGATTTAATATGATATTCATTACTCAAGGTAAGTTCATAGCCCCACGTTTTACACTTTAATGATTTACAAGTTTTGGGTGAGAAAGATATACATGTTTTACAATTAGACGCAAGTGGACATTTTACATTACGATTACGTGTTTGCCTAAGTAGCGATAACCCATTTGAGCCCATTATCATGAATTGTCAATTACTGTTGTGAACGCGAATGTTATAAATAGATCTATTTGGAATTGACATCCCCGTTCGGGTGAGTCATGCTCACTGTGCCGGTTTTTCGAATAACGAACGTATACCATGTCGGACATAGGATGTTGCGGGTTAGAACATCATCACGGGCAATGTTGGCAATTTATATTGCATTTCATACATGTCGAGCTTCAGTGTCATGAGCTTAGGAAAACGTAATTACATTTTATAATGGTTGCATCTGTTGCATTATCATGGGGAAATCTTGCGGTCCTACATTATACATTTTATAAACCTATGAATTCACTCAACAATATGTTGACGTTTTAAGCAATGTTTTTCAAGGGATCAATAAGGCACGAGGTGCAAGGGATACATTGGTGGTTTTGATTTGGATGTCACGCATTAAAGATTTTGTCTCATACATTTTGTATATCTGTTATGGGCTAGAAATCTTTGTATTTTGAACAAGTGAACAAGTGAAGCTTCGGGCTTTTGTAACAAACAATTTGTTAAATCCAATGTATTAGTTTTAAACAGCTTTAATGGCCGTTCTTATATATATCTTGTGTTATTGATCTATGAAGTACCACCCCCAACCCATATTCCGCTGCGACCCAATTTGGGGGTGTTACATATAATATGAGTTTGACATCGAGTTGGCAGGTTTTATTGGATAGGTTTCAATCGAAGTTATCTTTGTGAAAGGCTAATCTCCTTTCTATAAGGGATCGTCACACCTTAATAGAAGCTATTCTTAGTAGCCTCGGTATCTATTACTTCTCGATCGTCAAGTCCCTGAATGTGTTCTAAATTCCTTGGAAAGATCCCGAGCAATGTTTTTTTGGGAGGTTCTCACGAAGCTAGAAAACTAGCTTAGATTAAATGAAAAAATGTCCTCTCTTCTTATAATGACGACGGTTTAAACATCGGTAGTCTTAAAGCTTTTAACCTCGCCATTCTCCAAAACTGGCGTTGGAGGTTGTTATCGCACAAGAACGCGCTCTGGGTTAAAGTTATCAAAGCTTTACATGGTCAGGAATGTGGCTTTGATAACAATGATTGCATCTATAAGGTTACATGGGCTATAATTGTTGGTTCCTCTAATTTTCTACACACGAATAACATTATTCCTAATAGTTGCTTTTGTTTCCAAGCGGATTGTGGCACGCGTATCCGTTTCTAGAAAGATACTTAGGTAGTAGATCTTTCTTTTTATATTATATATAATAGGCTATACCGATTGGAGAGTGAGAAGGATTGTCTTATTATTGATCGCATTGATCATGGCCAATGGCGTTAGAATTGGTCGAGGCCTAACCTTGGAATTAAGTCTGCAAAAATTGAAGAAGTTGAAGATACTTGTGTGTAGTCGTTGGGCAATGATGGATCTTTTTCTGTAAAGGACGCTCGATGCATTATTGATTTGAAGATTCTTGCTTCTTTGGCTCCATCGACAGTTTGGGACAAAAACATTCCTCGAAAGGTCAATATTGTTATTTGAAGACTGATATTGGATCGCTTGCCTCATAAGTTGAATCTTTCTTCTCGCGGTATTGATATTCAGACGATCTCTTGTCCCTCTTGTAATGGTAACATGGAATCTTCAAATCCTATTTTCTTTGAGTGTAATATTGCCAAGGACATTTGGATGCTTGTTCACAAATGGTATGATATTTCTTTCCTCCTTTTACTTTGTATGAGCATTGAAAAGGTTGGTTTACTTCGTGGCAGGTGATTAAAGAGAAGTTTTGGCGCTTATCGGTTATTTTTTCTTCGTCTCTTTGGTGGCTTTGAAGGTATCACAACAGTGTTACTTTTCGTTCACACCCGATGAGGAAAAGTGATATTTTCAACAACATTCATCTTTCCTCGTATTCTTGGCTTCATCATAGGGGTCACATGATATGCAACTAGATTGACTGGCTTAAATCCCTTATGCTTCTCTCGAGTAATGGTTTAGGATGACATTTACTTTTTATCCTCTCGAGTTCCCTGAGGCTTGTTTGGGGTTGCATCAAAAATGCTTCGGAGTGAAAACTGGTGGCTCAGCCTCCGTGAGCGGGGATTTTTCTCTTGTCCTGTATAGGCAAGAGTTTTTTCATCCTTTTTGTAGCCCTCGTAGTTTAAGCCTTGAGAAGATGATAGTCTAGGTTTTTTGCTTATTTCCAGTATTGTATTTATACTTTTTTGACTTCTAGCGTCTTGCGAGTAGCCTTTTATTAATATAATTATCTTTTTCCGTTAAAAAAAACAATGGTTTACTCACATATTAACTATATCATACGCTCAAAATTTACAGTTTTAGCTATTTATCAAGTTTTGTTATAGATTTATTTTGTGAGGTGTATTTGATTATGTTTATGTTGTTGGTAATTTAGTGTTATTAACTTATTGTATGTAATTGTGTTTTACTTTGAGACTAATGGTTTTATGTAAGTTTAGCTCATGACGTGTAGGAGGTGCAGAGTGCACACTCATCAAAGTTAGCTTGATACAGTCGGGACAAAAATGCGGGGACAAAGGGGCCGCGCCCCTTTGCGGGTCAAGAGGCAGCGCCCTAAAACCTAAACGATTTTTACTAATTAGTATAACAGGTTTTCCCGCCAAAATCTCAACACTTGCATCTTTTACCAACCAACACAATGGTTAGTGTATGACTAAAAACAAGGTTGCAAAAATCGTGAATCGTCAGCCGGGCGGTCGGCCACCTTGTAGCTTGTAATCGGTCAAGGCGGGATTAATCGGTGATTAATCGGATTGGGATTTTTGGCAAAATTTGAGAATTTCTGGCAAGTTTTATGTATTTCCGTCGAGTTTTAGATATTATTGGCAAGTTTTTTTCTAAAAAACAACTTGTAATAGATTTAAGCAGTTAATATAAGTGATCAAAACAAGTTTACGGTGAGTTTTAGGTACTTCCGACAAGATTAGAAGGTTTTCAGCAAGTTTGACCACCGTTGATCGCCGTTGACCACGGTTGACCTATTTGTTTGACCCTGTTACATTAATCGGCAAGGTTGGTGGCCTTGTAGCGTCTAATCGGCGATTAATCGGCCTTGTAGACCTTGTTTTACAACACTGACTGAAAATAACCGAATTTCGGTTATGAATAAAACAAACTTGGTCTCATTTGCAGAAAAAAACAAATACTCGGACGTTTCCTGATTGATTTCTCGTGTGTGACACCTTGTAAGGAAAAATTAGGTTCTCATTGCGTTAAGTAAAAATCATGTAATGCAAGTTTGCAAGTTAACCAATAACTTTCAACGAGAAGTCGTCTTATGGTTGTCAACGCATTATTTTGTCATAAAAAGTTTAATTTGCGCGCGAATATCACCATTATTACAAGGTGTCTAAAAGGGTATTTTAGAACAAGTAGCAATA
>BQNB010069296.1:0-13874 GCA_026074375.1 Tanacetum coccineum | reverse complement strand
AAGTTATAAGAGTAAACCAATTTAAAATATAAAAGTTACATATATTATATATATAATACTATTTGGAAAGTCGAGGGATTTAAAATCCGCTATTTTTAAACTTAAGGGTATTAGTTGTAAATTAATTATCTTTAATAATTAATTTAACGAGTCAAACGAACCATGATATATAAAACCGATGATTGCGCAAGTTAATTAACGGCTACGATGTAAATAAATAAACGTGATAATAAAATATATAAACTTAGTAACTTACAAATAATGTTTATATTTTTATTTAGATGTAAATCATATGGACTTGTAAATATAAGTTACGACGCGTAATAGTATAAATTCCTGTATAGATACTTATAGTTGTAAAGTCGTCCCTGGAGCCAAATCAACACTTGAAAACGTAAAACGTTAACTCATAAACGACAATGCCCTTTGATGACCCACTTGCATAATTCCTTTCATACATTAAGTTTTTAGAATGTAAACTCAGATTTGTCATAATTACTTAGGTGTTTGACCAAGTCACTATTTGACGTGCATTGATTCATTAGCAATTCCAGACGATTAACTAGCAAGGTGAGTTTTCATAGCCCCTACTTTACTGTTTTAAATCAACTTTTGGGGTGAGAACATTGCTTATTATTAACAGTTGAACACAAGTACATTTATTGATTTACTATTGGGTCTAAGTCCTTATTCAACCTAACTTGCTATATTGCCTAATTTATCATGAACCGTTAATTACTCGTGAGCGCGAATGTTATGGATAGATCTATCGGGATTGACATCCCTGTTTGTCTTGGACTGGCATTAGTCAAGCAAACACAGTTTCATTTGAGTCAGTTACGGATGTCGCGGGTTGGACATCTGCATGGGCTTGTCTATGATGATACATGATAACGCCTCGGTGTCATGAGCTTAGACAATAGTAAATGCTTTTTATTATGATATATAGGATTACTATATTTCATACTATGGTTATAAATCTTGTGGTACATCACTATTATCAAACATCAAAATCTATGAACTCACCAACTTTATGTTGAGACTTTAGCAATGTTTTTCTCAGGCGTTCTATCTTATGGAATATGTAGGGAGTCTGCATTGGTATATTGGCATGTAGAGGTCTGTCTCGCGTTTCAAGTCCTCTTCACGCCATGAAGTCACCATCCCAAATTTAGTCTTCCGCTGTAGTGAATTTAGGGGTGTGACAATATTGGATTCCCAAAATGAAGCTGAGGATGTGAAGCTCGAGTGAAATGAAGGACAAAAACCAAGAGCACGAGAGTCTTCACAAATCCAGGCAATCCTGGACAATAACACAAAACACAAAACACGAGAATGGAAGAGGCACACCTCCTCACGTTATAAAACACTTATTCATTATTACTACTAATAATATATTAGGATAAGCATGGGTTGCCACCCACGAAGTGCTTGTTTTAGGTCACTAAGCTTGACCCGTCCCTAAATTTAGTTGTCCTTGGGGAAGGTTTGGAGATCCGGGACAACCATCAGTGGTATGTCCCCTCCAAAGTAGTGCTTGAGTCAAATAATATTATGGAGGTGTTAGTGATTACATCCGTACTATCTCATTTTGTGAGGGTTACTTACATAAACACTTCGGGATGCCTTGCTATCACCCACTCGTTACCCCACTAAAGGAGCCTTTATAACAACTATTGCAAAATACCTATACTACTATCCATTATGTCGGTATACTCTTAAAAGTATTCAAGTATATAAAAACCTACAAAAAAAGCAATGTTACCATTGAAATGCACCAATAATTAATGAATGTCACATCATCGAGAAACATAAACAACAATCTCATAATGAGAAAACACGCCAGTAAAGGTAATAGTCGCAACTAGCAGTCACAAACTACGAAGAGAAGATTAAGACATAAAGGTCTACACCAGCTCCTGAGCCGAGAATGATATGAACTCCACGGATATACACCTTGTCCGGAAGCCTACCACACTATCTGGTCACCAGCTTAGGTCTTAACATAAGGAAACCTTTAATAATTGCGAATGAATTTCCAAACGAACAAGAAACATACCAACTCGCTTTATATCCCACACTCCTACGAATATCCTCGAGACATAGTCTGCCAAAACCATTCAAAGGTGCAATTACACCTTATCTATAAAAATAGATGGCACATAAGTAAATCTTTACCCCAAATATGGAATATAAGAGAAGAAACCCTACTTTGTCTGTATGTAGGGCGTTGTATTCGAGAAAATGTTTATATTTTTATTCGCCGTTTTTCCTCAAATCCCACTTTCCAGCAACGTACCAGACAACTCCCCGGAACAGGAAGCCGCCATGGGACATTCCATTCCAAGAAGAATTGACTCGCCAACCTCCCAGGCAACCCAATTACCTGAGCTAGGGCTAACCTTGACCCCTGCTACAGGGCGTGAATACTCCCAAGAAATGAATAAACCCAGTGCTCATGCACTAATATCACAAGTGCCTGGGCCATCTCGAAAGAGAAGCAGATCACCATCATCGCCATTCTTCCCAGATGCCATTACTTACTCTGACGGTAAACCAGCATCCGAGGCATCAGAACTCAACCCAGAAGACGTGACAGCCAGACTAGAGGACCTGGAAGTAGAAGTTGACACTCTTCATGCAGACACCGAAGACAAAGAACTCCTGATCTCCGAGTTGCAGGATTCCCTCGCAGCTGCCGAGAGCGAGATCGCAATATTGCAGATAAGGGTAGCAGATACCGAGAGCAAACGTATTGAGGATCATGAACAAATCCAGAAGATTCTAGCCCACCTAAACCTATGAGCAAGATAGCCAGACTCGCTGTGACAATGTATTCCAGCTTACAAGGAAACATCTAGGCAGAGAAATTAATAAAGACTTGTACTTTTCTTTCATGAAATAATAAAAGGAATAACAATTCTGCCCTAAAAAGTTTTCGAGTACATTTACCTAGTATAGGAAGAACCTTATGTTTGATAATTTTAGAATCAAAAGGCAAACATCGTAATACGTCAAGGAAATAACACTATCGAAATTCCGCTCAGTGCAAAACAAGTATGCTCATTGCCCAACAAATGAAGAATACAATCCTGTACCCGGAAAACGGAAATAGGGAAGCTATTTCCGATAAACCCTGTGAAACTTAAGGATCGTTTCGAAAAGGGGCACACATAGCACCTCAGACAAGAAACAGTAATCCCTACAAAAAAAATCAATTTCTTTCTTCCAATATTCGACATTTTGTTAGTCCAAAATATCCTTCTCATTTACAAATCAATAAACGCCTTCTCAATAAAATACTAAATACATCTGAAAGATTTCGAGGTAATGACTTCAAATCATGCCAAGATACGAGGTGGGGCACACACCAATATATGATTATGACGAAGAAGATGAAACAATAAAATACTTAATGCGAAGCCTTATTCAATCAGATCCATAGTATTTTTGTTCGTAATACAACAAAATACAAAATATAGGGAATACAACAAAAATGTAAAATGCTAAAACAACAGATACATCACCGCGTGAAAAGAAACACATCGGGTAGATCAGCAAAATGAGCGATGTGATGATTATGATCATGACGGGAGTAAGAATCTCGACTAGAAACTCCATGGGGAGTGGTAACCAGCAGCTTCGAGGAAGAAGGAGAAAAACTTAATATGGAGGAGTGACGATAATTCGGGATAAGAGGTAAGAAAAGTGAAAGTTGAGAGAAAAAAAAAGAAAAGAAAAGGGGGCGGAGTAGTGGAATACTGATTTAAAATATTTATAATGGACAAGTTATGTCTAGCAAGAGCAATTGTAACCAAACCCTAAACTTTCAACAAAAGTGATTATTATGCTGAGATAATGATTTTTACGAACACATAGATAATACACGCCAACACATGAAGCGCTATGCACTTAGTGAAATAAACACATAAAGTAAACGTAAACTTTCAGAGGACCACATGTGTGGTAGAAAGTTGCAAGGAAATAATAAACCAATTGACATATAACATAACACAGCTTCATCGGATACTTGGGGGATACGACAATTTATACACACTACGAGTCTCTATACCAACTACGCTTACAATCACAAACAAATAACTAAAGGAAAAAGGGGATGTCAATGTAAACCCGAGGTATACATAGCCTGATCAACTATGTATAAGTCAGGTCGACAAAGATATGCCCAATAGTATTCGATAACAAAAGTTTGGACACACACGTATTTTACTCATTCACCACATTAAAAACAATACTCAAGGAAACTATGAAAGTCTACTATTCATCAAGAATACATCATGAGAATTCAATCATACATAAGCGAAAAAAAGTTAAAGATGAAACGTTTGATAATTCTTTCTGGAAGATTCAACATAAGATTAAGTGAAACGCTCAGGAGCAAAACGATAAAAACAAAGCCACTAGCTATCGTTTAAAAATTATTAAATCTTTATGACAATTTATTTTTCAAAATTTTATTTTAATTAAAATAAAAAAAAAAATTGAATAGGCAAAAGCTACTTCTTCCAGAAAACTTCCACGCCAATCGCCACAATAATGAGTGGTACGATAAGCCCAAGTATTACAATGAGGTACTGGTAATCTTCTTCCTGTGGAACACTCGCCAAATAACAACCGACCACCACAACAAACACAACCGCAATCAGGGGAACGAAATACGACATTTTAATTTAAGAACGGATGAAAATTTTAAGTAAGGAAACTTATTTTGTGCCTTGACAAATTCAAGAAATTGGCAAAGTATATATACATATAAGAGAATTAACGGCTCGCCACATTCTAGCCGTTGGAACCCCACTTGCCACCTTTTTCCTTTTCTAAACCCATGCCACGAGTAAAACATTTGAATTCAAGACCAAGATGTCGACTTAAAAAGACTGCGACACCCTATGAAAATTTAAATCTTATTTCAAACCCTAAAGGAAAAATCAACCACCAAAAGAGTTTCGGACTGTTAAAATAATTACTTTGAGGGAAAAATTTATAAATTTATAACACTATCCCTAAATCACATTATTATACTGTAAAGGGACAACAATCATGTTCACTCAATTATTCAGTACAGAGTTATCACGCAAACACTTTAAAATACTGTGTGGAGACAGTAGTCATAGTCGCTCCATTATCTCATGCATCATGGCAAGGCAACAGTCACGAAACAAACATTTTGATACTACAGAAATCAAATGCATTCAGTCGAACTTACTAGATTACTAGTATGATAATCGTTGAATTGTGAAAGTGGAAATACAAGTACATAGTTAAGACAACAAGATTTTATTCAAAATAGTACAATGACATGGTTACAACGATCCTTAGACCATTAATCCGATGACTCGCAATCTGAGTCATACCTCACTACCCCAAATTCTAAAAAGAATGCATCATTCTCAGCTTGTTCTTGCCTAATTTTCTCCTCTTGCGCCTTTTTGTTCATGGCCTCTTCTTCCAACATTTCTTTTAGAGCTTCTTCATCCATACGGAGTTGATGTAACTCTTTCTCGGTAAGAGGGAAATCAGTTTGTGATGACGGTTGCAACATATACCTCCATGTAGTGCACGAACAGCAGTATTTTTCCTGTAACCAAGCCGTCTTAGCATCCATTGTTTTGTGTTGTGCGCCTTTCCACTAATGGAAAGATGCAACTCGCGATCCTTTTCAGAGCTTTCTTTTAAAAGAGTGCAAATCAAAGCACGACTCTCTTGAGAAATGTAGTTGCATTTCTCATAAGTCTTTCTAAGATCGTCCCTGACGGCGCAAGAATCTTCAAACTGAAAAGCCAAATTCAAAAGTACATCCTGCCGACCTTTATCTTCGTTAATCAATCTTTGCACCAAAGCTTCGACTTCAAAATCAGTGTGAGGAAGCGAGCAGGCCATTGAAGTATCTTTGTAGTAGGATTTAAGTTTGAAAATTTGAAAGGAATGAGGTGGTATTTATAAGACAAAAAGGGGAAAAAGGGAAATAATTGAAGATTTTGTCTTTACTTCAACGGATACATTCCAATATTTTGTCGGGAGGGCTCATCCCAATGACAACACGTTATGAGGGGGTATGTAAGAACCTCTTAGAGAACAATTACCCTAACACCTTCGCAAATCCACAATCTTCTACAACGTCTTGATTTCGTGGGCGAAATCTTCTAACCTGGGGAGGATGTGACACCTCGTAAGGAAGAATTAGGTTCTCATTGCGTTAAGTAAAAAAAAAAATTATTCATGTAATGCAAGTTTGCAAGTTAAACCATATATACTTTAACGGAGAAGTCGTCTTATGGTTGGTCCAACGCATTATTTTGTCATAAAAAGTTTAATTAAGCCGCTGCGAATATCACCTTATTACTCAGTGTCTAAAAGGGTATTTTTCGAGTACGAGTAACGATGAAAACTCTTATTTATTCACCTTTGCGAAACGAGAGCAAATTACTTGAAGCCATTTTATAAAACACACCATAACCAAATTAATAACAAGACAACTTTTATTTAAATTCAAAAAAGGATATTACTATATTACATAGGTATACATATGACAAACCCATATTAGATTATACAGTAAGTACATATAGCAATACCAACATACAAAATAATGAGAAAACACTATAATCACAAAATCCTTACCTACTACACCCCTACCCACTTTATCATATTGAAAACTTTTATCACATGATACGTTCCAAAAGACAAATAATACAATTTCTAATGGAATTGGTAAGGAACAGTAGTGATTCCAAAACAGTATTAGAATTATTACTATGGTTCAATAGTAGTATAGGGCCACTCATATGTAATCTACCAGTAACCAAGCGAATACTTGAGTATAAATTAGAAACCATGCATGCATGCTTGTAGCATAACCAAACTTTGAAATCAAGAATTAAACCATACTATACGAGTGAGAACTATTGTGGAGTACAAGAGCTAAGTAGACGTCGAGTTGCAAGGAGTGGAAACCAAGAGTGGTTCGAGCTTCTTATCACCATCAGTTTCCCCGTCATTGGCAAACTTGGACCTCGGTAAGTCGTCCTCGTAGTTTATCATTAAACATGTCATTCATCATGTAGCTTAACGAAAATCTTGACTTTGCCTGAATGATACACGACCTGTAACCCAAACGTGACTAATATGTACGTACACATACGAAAATTTTGGTCGTACCATGCATGAAATAAGCAAAGCATACGAAAATCTAGTAAACAACATGAGATACGTGAGTAACTAGTAACGAACCAAAAGAACTTGTAATAACTTTAAACTAGTACGTAGTATAATATGGACTAATAAGCATGGGGATTTCACGTGAATAATGGTAAAACTTCTTGGGTGTAACATCGACGTGTAAAGTAAGTCTGACCAAGCAACCCAAGACGAACCATGGCAAGCCACTGACTCGCTGATGGTGCGTCACAGACCTGAAGCAAACAAGGCAAGGGCATGCTCGTTAGTTTATATCCAAGCCTCGTAGATGCTCGGCATCAGGAGGCGTACCTTACTCGTACTCAAGCATAACCCAGTGGTCTGCCAACGCTGTTGGAACTACGGTTTTTGCGATGAGCTCCTGTCCTTTGTGTCGCTGCCCAGCTACTGATACCATGGTCGTTGCCATAGCTACGCAAGCTGTGGTCTCGTTAGCAGCGCTGCATTTGTTGCAGTCCGAGTAGGGCTTTCTGCGGAAACACACAACCATCACCACCTTAGTTTCGACCTTCACTATTCATTGGCTAATATACTTAAGCGGTTAGATTCATGCGGATATTTTCATGGAAGGTAGTTATTCATGCGTGTGTATATAATGTGAAGAAGAAGCAAACATAACTAAATATTATAAGGGTGCGTGGGACATAGAGCAGTCACCACAACAGTGGTTGTCTACCCACTGTTGGGTTCGACCCAAAAGTTAAAAAAAAAGGAAGGGACAAGTAACAAGTGGGTTTATATGATAAAGAGATAACGCAAGTGGGTTATATTATATGGGGATAATACCTGAGATGTTTTAAAAACTTACATGGAATATAACTTATAAATTTAGGATGTAAATAAGTATGGAAGCTATGAGTTTTTTGTGTCTTTCGGTCTTCCATGTCGAAATCAATATGAAAATGGGTAACAACAAAACAAGTTTTTAACGAGATAGTTAATTGTATCGTGGTTTTATAATGTATTGTAACATTAAAAAAAATATTTAAATCTATTGGGTTTTTAATATCATGAGAAAGTTATATAAATATAAAATATAAAAATTTCATATTAAATATGTGTTATTAGTTGGAGAGTCGAGGGATTAAAAGATATACTTTAAACGAGTTGAGCGAATCGTGATATATAAATTCGATAATTATACTAAGCAGTCAACCGTCATCTATATAAAGAATTAAGCGCGATGAGAAAATATCGTACTTAGTAACTCGCAAATTAATGTTTATATTTTCATTAGTTACAAATCACCTGGACGAGTGAAATTTAAATTGCGAAGCATTAATAGTTATATAATCCTTATCATAAAAGTTTCTAATAATCTTTATAAGCCATCCTTAGAGCCATCGGTTTAATCAACGCTTTAAAAACGTAAAATGTTAACTCTTAAACGACCAATACCTTTTGACCATTTACATAATCCATTGCATATATTAAGTATTAGCATGAATACTCAGTAATTGTTATAATCAATTAGGTGTTTGACTGAATCACTATTTGAAGTACATTGATCATTATCAATTCCAGACAATAAACTAGCAAGGTGGAGTTTTCATGCCCTACTTTAACTGTTTTAATCATTTTGGGGTAGAGAAAATTCGAGAACATTGCTTATTTTTACAGTTGAACACAAGTACATTTACTGATTTACTATTGGGTCTAAGTCCCTACTCAACCCAACTTGTTGTATTGCCCAATTTATCATGAACCGTCAATTTCTTGACTGATGACCGGCTTGAGGTGTTATAGCGCGGATTGTTTGGCTAGATCTATCAGGTATTGACTAAATCCATGTTTGTCTTGGACTGAAATTAGTCAAGCAAACAAGTTTCATTTGAGTACAGCTAGGATGTTGCGGTTAAATCTGCACTGGGCTTTTCTATGTTAGATGTTAACGCTTTAGTGTATGTGCTTTGTACAATTACGTAAAATACTTTTCATTGTGATATTTTGGTTTGCTGCATATTTCATGCTTATGGTTATACATTTGTGGTTCATTATTATTATCAAGACAAACAAAACCTATGAACTCCTCCAACTTTATGTTGACACCTTTGCTATGTTTTCTAGGTTTTTGTCGATAGAAGTCTAATATTGGAGGCTTGCATTGGTATATTGGCATGTAGAGGTATATCTCCGTTTTTATCAAAGTCCTCTTAACGCCTTGAGGCACAATCCCAAATCTCGTCTTCCGCTGCAGTGATTTGGGGGTGTGACACTACTATGTTTTGTCGATATCGAAACATTAATTCATCGAAGTAGAAATAAAGTTTACCTAATTTTAACCATAGTTTTAACCCATCTAAGATTCTATTACAACTAAAACAAATGATATCTTAAAAAAGTATTTTATGAATAAAGAGAAAACATTTTATTCATCATGGCATGACCTCAGATAAATGACATCTATAAGAAAAGTATTTTTTGAAATCTAAAATGGATTTGTTGTCAGATGGCTGGTTCTCTTCAGTTTCACTGGCCGATTCCATTGAGGTGATGGAACCGCCAAGAACTGGGCTACAATATTGGCCGGTTCTATTACTTTACACTGGCCGATTCCATTAAAGCAATGGAACCGGTGGAACCGGGCTATAGTATTTTTTAGCCTATAAATACCAAGACATTTCTCTTGTTTTAGGTATCAATTAGAATAGTTTTTCCACTCACATATTCAGCTAACATTTGATCATTTATCATGATCTTTTTTATTTTAGTGTTTCGGTGAATTTCTTAATAGGAGAAGTTCTGCCGACTTTGGTATATGAGATCAAGCAACAAGGAAAACTTGTAGCACACATCTCTCACATTTTAAAGATCCATCTACTAATCTTCAAGCATCATCAATCATCATAGATTATAGGGTGGTGTATTATATTTGTAAAGCATTTGGAAAAAGTAATACAGTTCGGTTTAGATTCGAAGGGTCGAATATATCTTTGTTCGTAATGTTAGCTTAACACCTATTAAGGTAAGCATTGTTGGTTGTTTCCTTCTGATTAGAACATGTATTAAGCTTAAGTACCATATAAAGGGTAAGAGAGTGATGGTTTGATTCTACCTTGTGAAGAATCCGGTATTTAGCTTTGTACCGTTAAAAGGTGTAAGCGAAGTTGTGAGGCTTCTCCGCCGATTGAAGGAGTATTGGAGACCTATGTATTTCAAACTCTCGATAGTGATCTCAGGGAGTGGAGTAGGCAAGAAGTGACCTTGTAGCCGAAGCACTATAAAA
This sequence comes from Tanacetum coccineum, assembly GCA_026074375.1. Classification (NCBI taxonomy): domain Eukaryota; kingdom Viridiplantae; phylum Streptophyta; class Magnoliopsida; order Asterales; family Asteraceae; genus Tanacetum; species Tanacetum coccineum. The sequence continues at coordinate 3,433 of BQNB010069296.1, read as the reverse complement.
TATCGGATCTTTATACCTATATGCTTAGATCATAATTAATTAGTAAATCGTCCATAAACAAATATATCTTAACAATCAAAAATTAAATTAAAATTTAATAGATAAAAAAACAATTCAACAAGCCCCCCTTCTAGTTTTTCACAAACTCTACTTCCTTAACTTAAGAACTCAATCTAACTTTTAACTATAAAAAAACTTTTTGTTACTACTCTACTTAAATCCAATCATCCTGACAAATTGTTTCAACTCTTTTTTTATTCTTCCTTGTTCTGAGAATACTATGAAAATAAGTTGAATTCTTATCACCTTCCTTTAACCAATTAATTTTGGCTTTTTGATGCAATAACTTCAACTCATCCTCTGATGCCTCAGTGTATTCTTTGCTAATTTGAAGTGAGCTTTCTTTTAGATTCTTATTGAAAGGGTCACCATCCAGCTTGCTTTGAATTTCAAAAAGTCTTTGCTTCAACTCCTGAACTTTTTTAAACAAATTACCATTCTTCTAATTCAAATTTCTTAGGTGCTTTTAAAGACTTTTCAACTTTTAAACCACTATATACATGTTACATCCTATTATCTCCTTCTTCCAAACATCCTTAACAACTTCTAAAAATTCACTTTTATCAGCCACATAGTTAGTGAATCTAAAGGAGCTCTTTTTCTTTGATAAACCCTTAGGGAAAACCAGAATGGATGGACTGTGACCAGAGATAAAGTAGGGTAAGAGCACAAGGTATAGTGCCAAGTTTTCATGCTCAAGACATGGGAAAAGTGGTGCCACACCACTATTTTTTCTCATAACACAAAAACCTCCCATAATACCAAAAGCAGGCTCCCTAGTTAACACCATAATTTATGGTGTTATAGGGACCCTACTTTTTCCCACAGTTTTTTATTCATCTATTATATATAAAGATTGGGTCATTCTCATTAAATTTGAGGCTTCAAGAGGAGTACCTCATGCTTCCATTATTGTTCCTAAACACTTGTGTTTAGTAGCTTCCTAATACCCTATGCTTCCATTGTTGTACCAAAAAATATGTGAAAAGCCTCTTTCATTTTAAATGAGTCTCAATATATCAAAAGGTTTTGTAACTGCTATACTCAATTGTCATTTAATAATTCATGAAGCATGATCATATCGCCATTTTCTTCATACCAACATAAAAAAGGAAGGGATTAACACATCTTTTATGGACCTAATTTTTTCCTCACTTTGTTATGGTTTTGCCATAATTTAAGGGGTTTTGTTGATTTCAGTTCTTTAACATTGGTTTTCCATGATAGAACAGGTTCACAAAGATCGCAAATTACCATTTTTAATGTTTGGTTGCACGACGGCTGATGGCTTTGTGTATCAAAAAGGTATGTATATATTTTGAGTTATGATTCTCTATTTCAATTCGGTTGTTATGAGTGTTTGTTTCATTTGTTTACTTTTTATAGAGGTATGTGTCTGCCGTTTTGCTGTATCAAGGGTGTTTGTTTCGGCTTATATAGTCAGGCTTGTAGCTTATTCGGTTTTTTGGCTTATTGTTATAGAAGTAGTATTCTTTTCTTACACTACATATGTAAACTGCAAAACCATTTTCTGCTTCTTTCTAAGTTTCTGTCAAAATGATAACTTGAGATGAGTTATTATAATGACAAATAGTGGCTACCATCATAATTGTCTTATACTGATATCCGTTTAAATGATGCAAATTTTTTATAGAAAACTTAAATTGTTTTTTATAGGGTATAAGGTTACGAGGAAGCCGACACGTTTGGGAAAAGTCGAGAAGGAGATGCGCTCTATTGAAGGTCCTTTTGTTTTGTAAATTGATATTATTGTGCGTTTTGTATTATCAGAAGTTTTGGAATTAGACATAGGAATTTTGTTGAGGATGTATAGACTAGCTTGAAGCTTAAATATTATAGGATGTCGGTAGCGTGATTGCGAGTGGAGCCGATCTTTTGAGCCGAGTTGGTTATGATCCGGAGAATAAAGAAGTTATATCAGGTATGTTATTTCTATATTCAATCATTGTGGTTCTTTTTTGTATTTTTGTTTTTGATTTTCGATGTCTGAATCTGATTTTTAGGTATTTCTATGCAAACATGATAGAAAGGAGAATGAGTCTGAAACAAATTGTGGAACGAGTCAACAACAAACATCAGGTAGTTAGTTAAAGGGTTATTTGCGTAAAGTACAAACGTACATCTTCATTTGTGTTATACTTTTCAAATCTACACTCAGTCGGAAACATGTTAAATGTGACGATAAAAAGCAAACAAAACTAAGGGAGTGTTTTGGATTGCTTGCTAAAAACTGCTTATATTTTATGAATAAGTATAACTATACAGTTAGTTATAAGCAAAATTGAATATGCGAGATGGTGTTTGGATTAATAAGTAGAACTATACAATTAATAACTGAGAAATGAATGGGCCTCCAAGTTAGGTAGCTGAATTAGAAGGCACTTATGAAACATATACTGGAAGTCCTGATAGCAAGGTCTGTCTCTTACACGTGTGCTTTTAGTCAATATGTTTATGATTAGTGGTTGTGTCGTTGCAACACAATTATTGGATCACCTAGAATTGAACATTATGGCACTTTGAAAGGAAGTATCGGAGTCGTCGAAGAGGAGGTTGGTTGAAATAGCCAAGTTAAGTGAACATGTTGGAGGAGTTAGTAAGAAAGGGTTCATGATAATGCACAGAGCTAAAGTGACTTAAATACACGATGCACTTAAAAATAAATGATTTAGAAACAGACAGTGGGGTGTAAATGAATCAGATATCGACCCGATTTTGTATAACTTGATATATCTATTTGCAGCCTAAATTGTGAAAATATGTGAGCTTAACCCTTCCACAAGACAACAGAACCATCATTGTGGGGAGCGTGTGTAAAATTAAAGATTCGAGTACATATTTAGAGGGGTGTTTGGTATTGCTGTTTTCCATACTTTTCTGCTTATTTAAGAGAAAAATGCAAATGTGCTCCCTCTGGTTTACAAAAATTGCAGACTTACTCCCCAACTTTACGAAAGTGCAGGCGGCCTCCCCAGATTGAAAATTCCATTGCATTCGTGCTCCCTGGCAGGGAGCACGAGTGCAATGAAAGTTTCAATTCCCATTGCATTCGTGCTCCCTGGCAAGGAGCACGAGTGCAATGAAAGTTTCAAACTGGGAAGGCCACCTGCACTTTCGTGAAGTTGGGGAGTAAGTCTGCAATTTTTGCAAACCACAGGGAGCATATTTGCACTTTTCTCTTTATTTTATGATACTCAACTTGTTAAGAAAAGGTAGGCGATGGAGTAGGAGCCATGGTTGGTTGTATGCCTGGTCAATGTAGATTATCACTAGTATTTATTCTTTTTAGCAAAATATTTTGGCTGCTTGTGTACTCAATCCGGTTTACTCCACTGACATATAAAATGTGTTG
>BQNB010069295.1:0-30096 GCA_026074375.1 Tanacetum coccineum | reverse complement strand
TAAACCCTAAACCCTAAACCCTAAACCCTAAACCCTAAACCCTAAACCCTAAACCCTAAACCCTAAACCCTAAACCCTAAACCCTAAACCCTAAACCCTTAACCCTAAACCCTAAACCCTAAACCCTAAACCCTAAACCCTAAACCCTAAACCCTAAACCATAAACCCTAAACCCTAAACCCTAAACCCTAAACCCTAAACCCTAAACCCTAAACCCTAAACCCTAAACCCTAAACCCTAAACCCTAAACCCTAAACCCTAAACCCTAAACCCTAAACCCTAAACCCTATACCCTAAACCCTAAACCCTAAACCCTAAACCCTAAACCCTAAACCCTAAACCCTAAACCCTAAACCCTAAACCCTAAACCCTAAACCCTAAACCCTAAACCCTAAACCCTAAACCCTAAAACCTAAACCCTAAACCCTAAACCCTAAACCCTAAACCCTAAACCCTAAACCCTAAACCCTAAACCCTAAAACCTAAAACCTAAACCCTAAACCCTAACCCTAAACCCTAAACCCTAAACCCTAAACCCTAAACCTTAAACCTTAAACCTTAAACCCTAAACCCTTGACCTTAACCCAAAACCCTAAAGCCTAAACCTTAAACCATAAACCCTTAAACCCTAAACCCTAAACCTTAAATCCTAAACCCTAAACCCTAAACCCTAAACCCTAAACCCTAAACCCTAAACCCTAAACCCTAAACCCTAAACCCTAAACCCTAAACCCTAAACCCTAAACCCTCTTTTTAGGTAAAGGGTTTCCCCGGTAAATGTATTATTCTAAAAAAGCAATTCAGTTCAAAGGATGGGGGTGAGTCTCACATCTCAGCCCATTACAAACGCAAATAAGTGAACATAACAAGCACAACTACTCCATAAGAGGATACTACTAAGACTAGATTACAATTGACTCAAAAAACATCAAAAAACTCTTTCTTCTTCCTGCCACAGACCGTGATATCAAGATCATCACAAATAGACTGCAGGTGCTCGGACTAATCATGATTCTCGTACATATCGTCATCATACGGGTCATAATCATCATTATTTGGATAAGAATCCCTCCATTATTCCATCAAGCTATTAGTACCATAACCTTTATCACTTCCATCTTTACCACTCACTGAAATCCTTAAGTTAGCAGTTTCATCAATTACCACTTCCACTTCACTATCACTTTCCACAATACCCGTAGGAACTAGCGGGTTCCCATCATTATCCAATAGCCTAAGTTTACCATCATAAATTTGTCGTTCTATTTTATTGATTTTCTCACCAATTAAACTGAAAATCCTAAACCATAAACCCTAAACCCTAAACCTAAACCAAAAACCCTAAACCTTCATAGTTAAAAAAGAGAGTTTTTTTGCCGTGAAAACTTGTGTAAAATTTAATTTTTATAGTAAACCCTAAACCCTAAACCCTAAACCCTAAACCCTAAACCCTAAAACCTAAACCCTAAACCATAAACCCTAAACCTTCATAGTTAAAAAAAAGTTTTTTAGCAGGAAAACTTTAGTAAAATTTAATTTTTATAGTAAACCCTAAACCCTAAACCCTAAACCCTAAACCCTAAACCCTAAACCCTAAACCCTAAAGCCTAAACCCTAAACCCTAAACCATAAAACCTAAACCCTAAACCATAAACCCTAAACCTTCATAGTTAAAAAAAGAGTTTTTTTGGAGGGAAAACTTGAGTAACATATAAATTTTATATATAACCCTAAACCCTAAATCCTAAACCTTAAACCCTAAACCCTAAATCCTAAACCTTAAACCCTAAACCCTAAATTCTAAACCCTAAACCCTAAAATCAACTCAAATCAAGTTGGAAAAAACTCTCTCTACATGGTGATTTCCGGCCGCCATTTCACCACACTCCGATCTACCTAGATCTTCATTTTTCTTTTGTTTATTCTTATAATCTTCTATTAAAATATTATTTGGCTAACGTTTTGGTTAAGGATCTGATGTTATTTTGGTGTTTTGCTGTCACTTTTATCCAAAAACGCATTATAAAAACCCTACCATCTATTCCGATCATAATCCTCTCCAAATCTGATCTTTGGGCCTTGAATTGATATGATTTTGCTTATTCATTATTTTTTTTAACACAACAAACTTTCCTTTCTTGGTTCACTGATTGGTTTTATTTTAGGGTAACGTTTTTTGGTTCTCTTTTTTTGGGTTCCAATCATTTCCCTTAATTCAGCCTAATTTTTGAACCTTGATTTGATGGCCTGCTTGTTTTTTCATTGATTATTTGCATCATCTCCTTCCCTTTTAGAGTCTGATTGATTTAGGTTAGGGTTATGCTTTGATTATTTGCTAGGGTTTTTTTGTGTTGTGTTTTTGTTAGATTTGCTGGTGTTTAGATCGTGTTATATACTTTATCTTATCATATCATATCATTCTGCTGATTTCCATAAATAGATGTAGATTAGAGCATGGATTTTTTGCTTTTGAAACCATAATTTAATTAGGGTTTCGTTTATTATTTGCTACTGCTAATCGTGACTTGTTTGGAATTTGCTATTATGGTTGTTTCGGTTGTGCTTGATTGTGGGTTGTGGGTGTAAGAGAGATGGATGATGGAATGACGTTGAAATCATTAAGGGCAGATGACAAAAATCTTGATGCTAGGATTTATGTGGTTGATGGAAAACCTTTGAAATCTATTTTGAAGAAACCAAAGGAGTCAAAGACTAATGCGAGTGGTAGCCAACAACATTTACGGGCTGGTTCCGCTATGGAGGATCCAGAAAAGGCTATTTATAATAAGAACTTCCCTTGTTTGGTTACCAATAGACCAAATAGCGTGAGTTTAGTTAAGGGTGCGGATGGAAAACCATTTCAGGTAAGAAGGAAAGTGGTGATTGCTCTTGATGAGTCTAACACGGAGTATGATGAAATTGATGTGTCGTCTTCAAAGACTACTAGGGCTATGGAAACTGAAACATGTAATAAGCCTCCTCAAGTGGTGATTGAGTCTACTAAAAATGATGATTCAAGTATGGATAACTTGGTGACACATCATACGGATCCTACGTGTGAAGTTCATGCAGATGAAAACCAAATTTCTAAGCCTACTAGTGTTGAATCTGATGCTAATGATGTCAATGGGAGCAGCCCACAAATGAAGACAGGTTCGTATGCTAGTGTTGTTAATGATCATGATCAGGTTAATAGCACTACTAATGATGGGTGTAAGTTTAAGTCTAAGGGAACCAAGAGGGTTAATTTTAGATCCCTCGTTAGTGAGGAACGGGTGGATAATTCTGATACGGTTCTTCCTATGGATGCAATGGAAAAGGTTAAAAACAGGTATGTTTATTCTCTTGTTGGTTATTTTGTTAGCAAAAGTATTGCTTTTCCAATTGTCCAAAATTATGTCAAAAATACATGGGCGAAGTTTGGGCTTCAAAATCTAACAAAAAATAAGGACGGAGTCTTTCTTTTTAAATTTGATTCTAAGGATGGGCTGGATAGAGTGCTAGAGCATGGTCCATGGATAATTCGTAACACACCTCTCATCCTTAATAGATGGACACCGAATGGGTCTTTGAAAAGAGACGAGGTAACCAAGGTCCCGGTGTGGGTTAAATTGCATAATGTTCCAGTTGTTTCCTACTCAGCAGATGGTTTGAGCTTAATTGCTACTCAAGTCCGGAAACCATTTATGTTAGATGCTTTTACAAGTTCCATGTGTGATGATTCATAGGGTCGGATTAATTATTCCCTTGCTCTTGTGAAAATTAGCGCCGAGTATGTTTTAAAACATGAGGTAAGTATGGTGATATGTGAGAAATCACATATCCTTTTTATACCAAAAATGACCTTAAAATGAACAAATTGTGCAAATTATGCTTGTATATTGCTTGTTTTGTCATTTGTGATGTGTAGGTACGGATATTGCAAATAACACAAGAAAACGGTCAAAACCAAACAAATACGAACACAGGAATGGATAGAGTGCACAAGAGCCAGGAGTTGATAGCAAAAAGGTCAAATGGTCAACCTACAAAAAGACAAATCCCTCAGAATACCCAAATAACCCTTATTGTTAAATCCATTTGCACAAAAAGCCCTAAATCACTAACACCGTTAGTCATTTTTATTAAATAGCTAACGGTCATTATGTCCCTTAACTATAAACCATTTTTTTACCTTTTAACCCAAGCCCAAATTACACCAGCCCAACTCTTTTATTATAGAACCGAGCCTAGGTTAAATTCCCCCTTTTTACCCAGGTCAAACACAAAGTTATAAAAAGAAAAAAAAGCATGAAGAATGTGTTACTATTCACGTTTCTTCCCCAACTTTACCCAGCTCAAATTAAACCCAAATTAACCCATGTCCTTTTTAATTAATGATGTGGCCAAAAGATTCTAAGTGCCAAGCAATGAGTCAGCATTAAAAACGTCATCCAAAGCTCCTTATTGGTCAAGTTCTAACAAGGGAATGCCACGTATGTATCCAAACAAACACGCCTTCCTTGATGTGGAATTTTTGCATTAAATTAAATACAAAAAAAAAAACAAAATCAAGCCAAAGAATCACAAAACTCTAACACAAGGATTGCCACGCTGGCAATCCGTGTGATCACATTTTGATCTAACAACAACAAGAGGATATCCAATGATTGGCAATAAATGAAGGGTGATGATCAAAGCTAAGAGGAGCGCGTGAAGAAGGCCTAGAAGCATCCATCTCCTCCTATAAATACAAGCCTTGCTCACTCACATCAGATATCTAGTGAGTAGTAGTTTTTAGTAGCTTTTTATGTAGCTTTTAATTCAGCTTATGTAATTTTCAATTTAATGTAATTTTAATTCTGTTTTTAGTCTATGTAACTTCAATTTCAAGTATTGTACTTAGCTTTTTAATCAATGAAATCTTAGTTTATTTTGCAAAATCTGTTTTCACTATTTGTGCTCTTATATTTCAAAAGCTCTTATATACTATTTCATAAGCTTATAATACTCTTAAGCTACTAAAAGCTCATCAAATACTTAAATTCTAAATGGAATTGGATAGCTGCTTATAGAATTAAAGTAGGTATTAGTGCTTGAGGGTCAAGCTTTAGGATTAGACTAGGTATTGGAATTAAGCTTTAGCTATAAGCTTAAGCTGCTTTAATAAGCTCTATTAAGAGCAATCCACCTCTGTTTAGCTGAGGTGTATGTATTCTCCTTTTCATTTTTCTCTATTTACTTTTCTGTCTTTAATATTCTAGCTTAATTCTGCTTATTAGCTTAATGTCTGCTTATTTTAGTTGTTATCTGCTTAATCTTGCTTATCTTAGTGGTTAAATGTTATTTGTGTTCATTTGTTAGCTTACTTCATAATTGTTTATCATTTGTCTTTAAATTGTGAAAAAAACCAAATAATTATTAGCATTCTTAGTTTGCTTATTGTATCTGCTCCTTTGCTTATTGAGTATTATGCATTATTTTTGTTTTAAGTTGTCTACTATCTGGTAATTGCATTTTGTTCATTAAATCTCATTTTCATAAGCTTAATTTGGATTCTAAGTGTCTTAAGGGGTGTTTGGCTTATGGCAATACTAACTATAGTTAGTACTGTTTATAGTTTTTTTACCCTCAATATCAACTTTCTAATTCATATTTAGGTTTATGATAACAGGATTTAGAGTTATTAATAGGTTTTATAGTTTTAATCAAAGAATTTAAGTAGAATTTAGCATCTGTGGTATAAAAGTTCAAGTTTCTTTGTAATTCAAACTCAAAACAGTTCTAGATTTGTTTATCACTCAAATTGTTTTTAACTTAGTGTTTTAAAGTTGTTTAAATCAAGTCCTTGAGCCTGCACTATTTGGATTTGAGATTTGGTTCACTTTACTTGCAAACTGCATCAGCAGCAAAAAGAGCAAAGTAGCATTTTTCAATCTTAGAAATCAGCTGGTAAATCTAGTTATTAGGTCTTGATTTTTAGTATGCAAGTAGATGTTAGGTCAAATTATATAGGTTAGGACTTAATTTTGATTAGAAAGCTTGTTTGAATATCTGTTTTTAGCCTGCAATTCAGTAATTTGTCATTATAATAAAAACTTCAAAAACCAAAAAAATAAATAAATTGTGTAATCAGTAGCAAGTAGCTTTTTCATTTAAACTTTTCATAGCTTATTTAGATTTCAAATTCATTTCTGTTTACAGTTTTAGATAGTTCTTTGAATAAGCTTTAAGTAGGTATAGGCCATAAGTCCACAAGGTTCTATTTGTTTATTTGAAATCAAGCTTAAAGTTGCCTCAAGGACTGTTTAGACTAAACTGCTTATTTAGGATTTTTAGCTTATTGCATGTAGTTTTTGCTTGATTTATGTTTTTACTAGCTTATTATGTTAATTTTTAGTTATTCATAGCTTATTAAGGTTAAGCTTAGCTTATTTTGTCATTTCATATAAAACCAAAAACATAGTTAAAATAGAACAGTTAGTTTTTTTATTAGTTTTTTCAGTGCTTAATTGAATTTGTGGTTTTAAGTAGCTTATTAGTTGAGATTTAAGGTAGTTTAAGCTAGATTTTCATAAGGTTCCATTAGAGTGCTTAAAAATAAGCTCAAAGTTACTAGTTTAGACTATTTGGTTTGTAATTTTAGATTAAGTGCTTATTTGATTTCTGAGCTTATGGCTTTTAGTTCTTTGCTTATTTCTAGCTTATTAGGGTAGTCATAGATTGCTTATAGCTTATTAAGCCATAGTTTTAGCTTATTTCAGTTTTTTTAAGCTTCTTAAGTTTTGAAAAAAGTCCAAAATATAGTTAAGTGTTCTGTCTGTTTTATAAGATCTTTTCTAGCTTATTTCTTAGTTTTCAAAAAAGTTGTTTTTACAAAAGTTATTCATTTTCAGTAGTTTTACAACTTTGTTTTTTAAAATTTTTCAAAAATAAAAAAAACAAGAGGCCATGGATTCGAACCCATGACCTCTTGCTTTACACACAAACGTCCCAACTCCCACACACACAAACCATCGCACCAGACCAGGGCTATCTGTTATGATAGCCCTACATTAATCCTATATACACTTTTTCATTTCCTTTTTATAATTAAAGCCGTAGCTTAATTCTAGCTTATTAGGACTTATCATTCCAGCTTATTTTTAGGGTTTATTTTTAATAAATCAGACTTTTCATTTTGCACTTTTCGTATTTTTCTTGGAATTTTTAGGATTAATTTAGTATTTTTAATCATTTATTTTCATTAAAAACTTTAAAAAATCATAAAAAATAGAAAAATAATCAAAAAAATATAATTCTTTTTTAGAAAATTCTCTTTTAACATTTAGGACTTAGGAAAATTAGATTTGCTTTCGTAGGGTTAAAATTGCAAAATTTGGTTTTTTAAAGAGCGGGATTGAATCCCGTTCACGTTTTTAGTGTTTTTAAGCCCTTGTCACTTCCGTTTTTGGTCTAGTTTTCTTTGTTCTAGCATTTTAGTCAATTAAGATTTAAAAAATTCAAAAAGATTATTTTAGGACTTAATTTTGATAATTTAGGGTTTTTAGGTCCCGTTTAGGGTTCCCGTTTTGCGTTTTTAATTTAAATTGTGTTGTTTTAATTGATTTTAGTTTTAAATTGCCTTAAATTTCCCATAGTTTTAGAAAACCCATCATAATCTTGTTCCATTCAAGCATCGATTATCAAAACGACTCTCGACTTTCAATTGCATTCCTCGTTGGGGATAACGACCCGAGAATCATACTCCCGGTTTACTACATTGAGAGATTTTTGATTCTTATCCCTTATATTATACATTTATAAGTATATTTTATATATTTATTTATATATATATTTAAAAAAGGATTGATCAAGAGTTTGTCAGTCCCCTTAAATATAAGGGGACCGGCACCCTAATTAAGGGGCCTGGCCTTTAGAGATAAGGGGGCCGGCAACTGACACAGATTCGCCATTTTTATACAAAATCATTTAGTGACTTAACGAAAAGATGTAGAACCTACTGAGTTTGATACCGAACATAAAACACTTATTTTAAGCATCATTTTTACTTTGAGTTAGTATACTAAGTGTAATTAACAACAAAACTAATACAAGTTAAGCAACAAAACACTTTTCATATTTAATCCCCCTTCATGGGTAATTTGATACATGGATCGTTGTCGTGTCACTTTCAGCGAGGTACGGTTCACATTTGAAAGTTAAACAAACTATAAGAGGGGTATAAGGCGGGTTGTTCCTAGGAACTACGACCCTAAAGGAGAAAGGTTTTTAATAGCTTCGCGCTTTCCTACTCCTCCGCTCCTTTGTGCGTTTTTCTCTTTAAAGAGTTACCGAGAAGCGAGTTGATTATTAGGTTTAAGTGTCTTATCTCATTGTCCGTTATTAAAATATATTGTGAATACATTGTTGAAAAACCAAAAAAATATATAAAAAAAGAAAAAAAAATTAGTATAAATTTTCTTTTTATATTTTAGTGCATGCGCACTCGTTCTCAATCTCGTAATTCTAACCGTCAACAACAACAAGTCAACCCGACTTTTGTTGAACCATTAATCTTGTGGAACCAATTGAAAATCAAGCTCCTCCCGTAGTTACAATGGACGATAATCATACTATGATTCAATTGCTCGAAGCACCCACTGAGGGTTACGAGGATGCCATCGTTGTTCCCAAGATCACCGCGGACAACTTTGAGCTTAAGCACGGTTTGCTTACCCTCGTTCAAAACAAACAATTTTTCGGACATGACAAAGAAGACCCTCATGCTTACATTCGTTATTTCAACAAGATCACTTCTACGATGAAGTTCCCGAAGTCCCGAGTACGTCGGTTAAGCTTATGCTTTTCCCATTTTCCCTCGAGGGTGTCGCCTGGATTTGGCTTGAAAAGGAACCCCCTCGATCGATTCTCACATGGGATGATCTTGTTTCAAAATTCATCAACAGATTCTTCCCTCCTTCCAAAACAACAAATCTTCAAAATGAAATCACGAGATTTTAACAACGATTTGATGAAACTTTTTACGAGGCATGGGACCGATTCAATGATCTTCTTTGGTGAAAGCTTTGCTTCTCGATAAGAAAAACGAATCCCAAGCTCCCGCTCCCGTAAAAGCGGTCGAGGAAAGTTGTGTTACTTGCAGTGGTGCTCATTCTTACCGAAATTGTCCCGCCACCGATGGAAACGTTTATCGTGACAATATTCAAGAGTACTTTTCCCAAGCCGCCGTAGATAATTTCAATCAAGGAAATACCGGTTACCAAGCCTCGATTGCTAATCAAATTCGACTTCCCGGTTTTCCTCCCGTTCAACAAAACTAAGGAAATAACCAAAACCGTAACAACTAAAACCGGGGGAATAATTACAAAATAAGGCCAAATTTATCGACCCCCGATTAATCAACCCCCGGTTCCCTAAGCTCCACCTTACCAAGCTCCGGCTCCGCAAACACAAGGTGTGTCGAAGGATGAATTTCAAAACTATGTCAAAGCTAATGATGCAGTTTTGGTTGATAGGTTTTGGTTATTTCCTTGGTTTTGTTGAACGTATAAGATTGGGAGGGTCGAATTTTATTAGCAATCAGGTGCATCGTAACCGGTTATTCCTTATTGAAATTAGCCATGCGACTTGGGAAACATATTCTTGATATTGTCACAAAAACTTGCCAATCGGCTGTGGGGATAATTATTGGTAAGATGAGCTCCACCAAGTAACACAACTTGTCCTCACCAGAATTCACGAGAGCAGGAGCTTGGGATGGTTTTTCTTATCGAGAAGCAAAGCTTTCAACCATGTCTTTAAGTCGTGCAACATCCGTGAGAGAAATGACCGGGGTAGAGACCTCGAACTCAACTTTGCAACAACCGTGTTACGTGATTACGAACTATGATTTCTCTCAATGATTTTTATTTCTGAGGCAATCACGAGGCATTTTATCCAAAAATTACCACCCGCGCGGAATTCCAACCGTATCATGATTCATATAAAGTTTCAAGCATTATAGAAAGTATCGAGTTGATGTAATTCAAAATCTAGATGTGGCAATGCTCGAAGAAGATCATGAATCGCTCCCCTGCGCCACATAAAAGTTTCATCAAATCGTTGTGAAATCTCTGAAATTCATTTTCGAAGATTTGTTTTTTAGAAGAGAGGAAAATTTGTTGATGAATTTTTTGAAACCAAAGATCACCCATGTAATAATCGATCGGGGGATTTTTTCAATCCAAATTCGTGGCGGCACACCCTCGAGTGAAAATGGGAAAAGCATAAGCTTTACTGATGTACTCTCGGGACTATCGGGAACTCATCAAAGAAGTGATCCTGTTGAAATAACGGATGTAGAGCATGGAGGTCTTCTTGTCATGTCCGAAAATTATTGTGTTTGAACGGAGGTAATATACCGTGCTCAAGCTCATCTTGTCCGCACGGATATCTCCAGGAACAACGATGGCACCTCGTAACCCTCGTGGGTGCTTCTAGCAATTAAGCCATTGTACGATAGCTCCATCGTAACTACGGGAGATCTTGATTTTTAATCGGTTCCACAAATATTAAATGGTTCAACAAAGTCGGGTTAACTTGTTGTTGCTGACAGTTAGAATTACGAGATTGAGAACGAGTGCGCATGCACTAAAATGTAAAAAGTAAAATTTTTATACTAGAGTTTTCTTTTTTAATATATTTTTTTGTTTTTCAACAATGTATTCAACTATATATTTTAAATAGACGAACAATGAGATAAATACGACTTATAACCAATAACAACTCGCTTCTTCGGTAACTATCTTCAAGAAGAGCGAAAAACACACAAGGAGCGAGGAGTAGGAACACGAGGCTAGTAAAAACCATTCTCCTTTAGGGTCCGGTAGTTCCTAGGAACACCCGCCTTATACCCCTCTTATAGTTTTGAGAGTTTAACTTCGCAGGTGAGCCGTACCTCGCGAAGACCCAAAAGGTAAGTTTTTGATCTTTGGTTCGGGAACTGTAATGATAATACTTCAATAGGAAAGTATTATATTGATAGTGAATTTGTATTTTTTTTTATGGATACATTTATTAATTTTTTAAGTTTTATTTATATTATCCGATACTAATAAAAGAAATGAAAAAATGTTTTTAGATTTTGTTTATTATAAGAAAATAAGCAAACATAAAACTTCACACGATAGGACTTCAAGAAACAAAAATTGTTCAAACGCTCAACAATCGTAATACAAATCCTCGCCCGGCTATTGCGTGCCCAAAGTTGTTTGCAAATTTCTAAATCTCTCTGATCAGCCCGATTCGGTGCCCCTGCGTGCTATAATAATGATCGCGAACCCATTTTTGCAATGACCAGTTTGCAAAGGTCATGCTTAAATACGGATTACTCACCGTCTCTCCACCGCGTATCACCCCCAAACAAGTGGGCAAGTTGAGTATCCAATGTGCTTGAAATGAATTCTTGAAAGGACCAGTTAGGCGATAACGTTGCCATTTGGGCGGATAATTATATGACGCACTTTGGCTCCCCGTACCGCTTACAAAACACCCATCCGGTGTACTCCATAACAAGCATCAGTGACAGAAAGGCATGTCACTACCGATCGAGTTCGAAGCACAGAGCCTACTAGGGCCTTGAAGCATGCAACCTTTGATCTGGATACCAGTGGTGATTACCGGAAAAGTTTTCAACTCAAGTGAACGAAACGAACTTCGTGATCATCGCCTATGAGAACTCATTAATCATAAAGAGAAAAACAAAGAGGATCCATGACTCCAAGATTAAAACACCGCGTTTTCACAACGTCGGTGAACAAGCGTCCATCTTTAAACTCTAGATTTGGAAGAATGTACTTTCGGCAAGTAAAATCCCGTTGGTCCGGACACGAGTTCACATTAACCAAGTCTTTCCATATGGCACCGTAGTTAATCCCAAAAACTCTGGGCCAAACTTACCAAGGTGAACTATCAGAGAATTAAACACTAACTTTTGGAAGGGACAGTACATATTGGTTTGTCCCGTATCTCCAAACCTACCCCAAGGACAAATGAAATTCGGGGATAATGGTCTCTAGTTTAGTGACCCTAAGAACAAGCCTTCGTAGGAGGCACCCCCATGCTATCACATTTTTCTTTTGTCTTATTTCTAATGCGTGATGTAGGAGGCTTGTACTTTCTATCTCCGATTCTTGTTGTTTGGTACTTATAGAATTTTTTGTAGAATTAACACCAAAAATTTGTTGAAGACCTCTTGTGTTTGGTGTTTTTGTCCCAATCCGCTTGAGCTTCCTACCTTGCATCAATACTTTGGGGGAAAATCCGATATCCTAGAGATTAATATCGACTAACAGTTAACTTGTAGCATACTTTGGATAAACCTTAGATTTTGTGATACTTTCATCCACGCAAGGATTATTCATTTGACTTTATGAGTCTAGTAATGGGGTTTTTAAGTCTCTTAGGGCTAGGAAACAATAGACAATGTTTAATTTTAGTATGGAGTAATATCTTCGATAGATCTTTACCACCTTTGCCCGTTGTTCTCACGTACCGCCCGTTTCCTCAAAAATTTTAAATTGTTAAAGTTTTTAATTTTTCACAACAATATAATAATAATAATAATAATAATAATAATAGATAATGAAATAATAATAATAAATAAGGGTTTAAGACACGACGTCATGCTTTCTTGGTGAAAATTAAAAAGTAAATTTTGACTCCGACACGATTTTATATCTTATCTTTCCCTTAACTTTAAAATAGTTATTTGCCTAATCTTTATACAAGGAGCTATAAAATGCAAGTATAGATTGACAAAGTCAAGACTTTGCAAGTTCCCATAATGATTTTAAATATGCAAGTTCATAGATTATCTACCGAACTCACGCAATACATATATTACGAAAAATCCAAAGATGCAGCAACCAGAGATGACAAATAGATAGAAGCGTATCAGTTTTAACGAATGCAAAACAAAGAATAGTTGGATTCTTTAAAGCTCATAAAGGATAAATTTGGCTTTTATGCTCCTATCAGCTTAATAAACGAATAAAAATTGTTGAATAAATAAAAGTTTTGACCTTAATAACCCTGTCATTGTGTTTAGGAGCTCATGAATTGACTAACAAACCCTTTAATTCTTATTTGCCCTTTATTTTACCTTAGATGGTAAAACGGGGAAGAAAGGTAAATTGTAACACCTTTCGCGCCCTTTTTTGACAGTTAAAAACTGTTATGACTTTGGAATTTTACAAAAATGGTCTTTGTGTTCTTTTTCTTCTTTTCTTGTTTATTAAAGGATTTAGGAAATTGCAAGTTTGGCCCTTGTCATTGTTATAAAAGGGAAGTGGGCTAGGATTTGGGCTTATTAGATCCGGGTATGGCCCATTTGGGTTTTTAAGGCACATTAAGAGGAGAGGGGATATTTTTGGACTTTGTTGACTTTTATTGACCATGATTGACTATCTTTGACTGAGGCTTGACATTTCTGGCTTCGGCTTCTTTTTGTACTCTTCTGATTCTCGTGTCCGTGCTTGCCCGTTTTGACTGTTTTCTTGTGACTTTTGATTTATCCGTACCTGCACATACAAAACACAAATACAAGCATATTTTTGCCATTTTTGATCTGTTTTGGGTTTAATTGGGTCATTTTAGGTACAAAACGGATATGTGTATTCTACACTTATCAGCCTTCTAAAGGGCCGAGGTTTAATAATGTTGCATAATAAAGCCTAATTTTAACTCCGGGGTTATCTAAATAAAGCCTCCGTCTCTGGACTCGTAGTTGAGTTATTTTGGATGAAATAAAAAGGATAACCCCTAAATCATGCAAAATTAGAACCTTAATTTAGACCTTATTCTCACCACATCGTCTCTTTAGGAAAGGGTTTCAAGCTATTAATGGTCTAAACCGGGTTTACTTTATTAATAAGGACATAATTTATTTGTCACCAATAATAATAATAAAATCCTTAGAGGAAATTAGGAATAAAGGAGGAAAAATAAGTACACAATTAGTTTTTATGAGTAGTGTTAGCATCATAACTTGTATTTTGCAATAATCTTGTTTTTAAGCTTGGCTTGAAGAGGTGAAAGTCGGGGACGATGAATTTATCCATTTGGACACTTTTTGTGCTTTTTGTTTCGTGATCCTAAAAGTTATCAATGAATAATGAAAGCAATACATTATGTCACACATGAATAAGTTGTAAGTTGTAAATTAGAAAAATCATAAAAATGGAAAAAGTTTTTTAAAAAATGGGAAATGGGGTGTTTTAAAGCTTGTGATTTCTTAACTCTCCCCACAAAAGACTTTGCTACTTTTCAAAGGATTAGTTTGGGGAGGTTTTGAGGTATTTGGTTTTAGAGCATATAATATTGCGTGAGGACACGGCAATCACTTAGTTTGGGGAATTTTGATATGTGAGAAATCACATATCCTTTTTATACCAAAAATGACCCTAAAATGATTAAATTGTGCAAATTATGCTTGTATATTGCTTGTTTTGTCATTTGTGATGTGTAGGTACGGATATTGCAAAAATCACAAGAAAACGGTCAAAACCGGACAAACACGGACACGGGAATGGAAAGAGTGCACAAGAGCCGGAAGTTTGATAGCAAAAAGGTCAAATAATCAACCATGGTCAACAATGGTCAACTCACAAAAGACAAAAACCCTTAAAATACCCAAAATACCCTTAATGTTAAACCATTTTCACCAAAAGCCCTTAAATTCATAACACCGTTAGTCCTTTGTTAATAAAAGACTAACGGTCGTTAGCCTTAATCTATAAACCCTTTACCAATTCACCAAGTCCATTAACCCTTCACCCGGCCCAATTCTTTTATAAATGAAAAGCCCAAGTCAACACCCAATAATCCTCAGTCAAACATAAACGTATAAAATTGGGGGGCGCGAGAATTGGTTTTTTACTGTTTACTCTCTTCCCAAATCTACTTGCACAATATTAACTTTGCTTATATATGATTAACCCTTCTAGAAGCTTATACCTCTGACACACTGGGGAGCTACGCTGGCAATCCCCAGCAATATGATTGGTTAAAAACGGGAGAGCATTCAACGAGAAGATCAAAAATAATTGAGTGACGGTTATGGATTAAGGGGCTGGGATCTCAAACAAGGAGAGGTTCTAAAGGACCTAGAAGCATTCACTCTTGTCTATAAAAGGGAGCTCATCTCACAAAAACGTGGGATCTTATCTAGTGTAGGAGTAGCTTAATTTAGGTCTAGCTTGTACGTTTTTAGCTTAAAAGTCATTTAAATTTCATGTAAATTCTTTCAAAGTATTGTAATCATAATATTCTAATATAATTCAGTTTATCTTAACTCTTGTTTAATTCAGTCTTTTATGTTAAGCAATTATGATTTGAAAACGCATCATAAGCTTTTTTAAGTACTCATATCACTAAGGCTTGGTTTCCTCTCTTTTAAGATTACAGTAGTTAACTGTGTTTTGATTAATCAAATATTCCTTCTTTCAAATTACATCATCTTTTAAATGGAAGGGAAGCCAGTAATGAAAGGGCTTCAAGGACCTTACCAGCTTATCATTAGATAAGCTGGAGCTTGTTGAGTAGCTTTTAAAAGCATCTATTAGCCTTGTTTGTGCAAAGGCTATTGTAAGTTCTTAAATCTCATTTTATAGCTTTATATTGCACTTAGCTTATTCCTGCTTAATAGTAGCTTATAGTTGCTTAGATGAGCTTATTATTGCATAATATAGTTGTTTGATGGCATATTTAGGTAGTAGTTGTTAGTTGTTAATCTTTGTTTTACTTGTTATTGTTAATATTCCGTTGGATAAAATCAATAATAATAGCATTAGCTTGGATCTTGTAGAGTCTGCTTATTTTTACTGTAGAAAAGAAAATTTGCTTCTAGGTTGTTTTTTAGTGACACAGTATCTGGTATTTGAAGTTTGTGCTTTAAATCTCAAATTTATAAGCTGAAAAATGGTTTTGATCAATTTAAAGGGGTGTTTGGCTAAAGGCAGTACTAACATAAGTTATTACTGTCCATATCTATTTGGTTCTCTAAATTGATTTCAAACTTCAAATTTAGGTTTATGAAGTTAGGATTTAAGGTCTTTATAAGGTAAAATCAGTTTTAATCTAGTTAGTGTAATAGTTGTTATAATCTGTGAGCATTAGTTTAAGTTTCAAGTGCATTTTAAGCTCAAGCTGGTTCTAGCTGTATTAGTTACTCATTTTGCTCTTATTTAGGTGTTAAAATGATGTTTAAATCAAGTCTTTAGGTCTACACTTGTTGGTTTTGAGTTTTGGCTATAAGTGTGTCAATTGCATCAGCAAGTAAAAATGGAATTTAGTCATTTTCAAGCTTAAAATTCAGCTAGTAAAAGTAGGAATTAGCTTTTCAAAATTGGTGTACAAGTAGTTCATAGGTAGATTTAAATAGGTTAGGGCTTATTTTGTCTTTAGAAGCTTATTTGAGTATCTATTTTTAGTCTGCTTTGTCTTTTTATAAAAACCAAAAGTCAACTCCTACTGAGCCAATTATTTGTTTTTCAAAATAGTTTGAAAAAGCTTATTTGTCTTTTTATAAAAACAGCCTTTTTCAATTAGCATTTTCTTTGTGAATTTGATTTCAAAATTAGTTTCAAAGCTGTTTTGTCTCGATAGTTAGATGGTCAGCTTTCTAGTGTTATAAGTTTTTTTTCATATGGATCCATTTGCTTGCTTAAAAATAAGCTCAATAGTGCCTTATAGGATTGTTTGGTATGCAGTTTTAGTATAAGTGCTTAATTAAGTTTTACAGCTTATGGCTTGTTGATTTTGCTTAAATCTTGCTTATTCTTGTTTGTTAGGTTAGTAGAAAGGTAGTTATAGCTTATTTAGCTCAGGCTTGAGCTTATTTTAGCTTTTAGTTTTCTTAAGTTTTGTGAAAAAAGCAAATAAAGAGTTAAAGTCATTTCTGTCTTATTAGGAAGTTGTTTTCTAGCTTATTTTTGATTTTGAAAAAAGTTTCTTTCACAAAATATGCTTATTTTAAGTTGTTTTATAAGTTTGTTTCAAAAAGTTTTTGAAAAAGAAAAAAAAGGGAAGTAGGGAAGAAAGGGGTGAGCAAGGCTCGAACCCCTGACCTCTACCCACCTCAACCTTTCAACACCTCAACACACCACACCAACACCATCTGCGCCCTCGGGACTTTTACATCCTAAGGTGCACTTAATATAACTATAATCACTTTTTGGCCCAATTATAGAATAATCGCTTCGAGTGCTTATAGGATTTTTCCTAGCTTATTTGTTTAAGATTTTTCTTAGCTTTTAATTTCCCTTTGTTCTTTACTAGTTTAGCAACTTTTAGTAATTTTCTAGGATTTTTAATTCAAACTTTTATATTTTTCGTGCATTAAATTAGTTTTAAAACTTTAAAAAATCATAAAAATTAGAAAAATAATCAAAAAAATAAAATTCTTTTTTATAAAATTTTCTTTTATCATATTTTAGGTTTAGAAATTAAGTTTGCTTTTGTAAGCTTAAATTTTAGTGTACTTGCTTAATTGTCGCGTTTTCTTTAATTCTCGTTATTGTTTTGGTGCCTAATTGCTTAATTGTTTAGTCGTTTGTTTTCCTTTATATGTTTTATGTGTTTTTATTAGTAGAAATAGAAAACAAATTCAAAAACTTTGAAAACATTTAAATCATTGTCCAAATTAAAACGGGGTTTCAATTCATAATTCTTGGGGTATAAACGACCCGGTGAACACTTACCGGTTAAACGTACGATAATTTCGTGTGAATTTTCTAATTACCTTTGTCCTCAAGGGTAATTTTGGAATTTCAATACTTTGATATTATACGTATATATAATTTGAGACGTATCATTCATCATAACCACAACAACATCACTTAATCTACTTAAGATCCTTAATTTCATTTCACACATCGAACTTCAATGGAATCTTTGAATTCTAATTCACAAGAGAGAGACCTGCATTAGTTGCAACAAATTCAAGTCAAAGCAAAGGAAAGATGCATGGCATCTTTTTGACTATTTCATTCATTTCTTCAAGTTCTTTCATACAATGAATTAAAAATCAGTGGAGGATTCGAACGGTCATTTGCAACACTCTTTGGGCAAGATGTTCAGACCTTCACAAGAACAATGTTCGTAAACTTGGATCAACTAGAAAAACATCTTTCCAAAGAAGAATTTCAAGAACTTGAATCCTCTAATGCATTTAGAGTACTTTTGCAACAATTTTAGATGTTCCTCTATTCATGATTCTCGTTCGATGCTGATGAAGGTCTCATGATACGCAAGTACTTTATTGCATATACAAAGACCGATGTTCCATTATTCCATGATAAACTGATCCAGCATATGAAATCTCTTCGGG
Source organism: Tanacetum coccineum (assembly GCA_026074375.1). Taxonomy (NCBI): domain Eukaryota; kingdom Viridiplantae; phylum Streptophyta; class Magnoliopsida; order Asterales; family Asteraceae; genus Tanacetum; species Tanacetum coccineum. Next base: position 11,747 of record BQNB010069295.1, on the reverse strand, counting down.
AGTCAATTCAGGAAAGAGCAAAGAATAAACGAGAGTATGACAGAAGGATGAATGACAAAATGATGCAGTCAAAAGAGGGAAAGGTTGATTCGAGTAAAGCATTAGATGCTGGTTTGGTTGTTATGGAAAGCAATGAGACAGAATCAGAAAGGCATGTTTCAAGCAGCAGATCCGGGAAAGATACGCATGCTGAGGATGCAGATATCAACTCCATGAATGACAAACAAGCAATGGTTGAGGTACAACTGTTTGCTGAACATAATATACGTGCTAATGAACAACAGCATTCTAAGCAATCTGAATTCGTTTATGACACATATGTGTTGGAAAAGGTTGATAGAAATATCATTCCTAAATTAACAGATATGAGTCATAGGGGAGGAGAGATTGACCAGAATGCTGATGATGAAAAATGTCAAGTTTCATGTCCTTTGCTTGATTCATCATTTGATAACATGACAACTAAATTTTCAAACCAATTTCTCGAATCTAAAAATATTTCTCTTAAAAAGATTGTTGCCCAACTTCAAAAAGACTTTTCAAGAATGGAAACACATTGTGTTAACATGGAACTTAAATATCAAAATTAAGTTTTAAAAAACAGGCAACATGGTCAAATTTTGAATGAAACAAGCAATAAAGCCAAGATTAAAAAGGAAATTGAGGTACTTGAAACGATCAATATCGAATTGGAACATAGTGTGGCTAAATTACTTATAGAGAATGAGAAGTTGCATAAGGAAAATGAGCATTTGAAACAGACTTACAAAGATCTTTACGATTCTATCAAAAAGACACGAGTTCAGACAAAAGACCATAATGACTCACTGATTGCTAAAATAAATAGTAAGACTGTTGAAAATGCTGATTTAAAGGCTCAGATAGATCAGCAATTAATTTATATATAATAATCATGTTATAATTCTTAGGGTTTAATTAGAAGCTTATGGGTGTAATTGGTTAGACCTAATTCGCGATGAAATTTGATTTAGATTGGGGCAGAATTTAGCGATGTTTTGATTTTGGCTGATATCTTAATAAAGTACTAGTTCTTTGTCAAGTTTCGGAATCAATGACGTAGCCCAGAGATTATAGATTTCCTAGAACATTCCGGCCTCGAAGGTTTTTGAAGGTCAGAAGGTCAATTCAAAATAATGGTTTGCAAGAAAAGTTAGTCAAACAAAGTAAATACGGGTTCAGATATATGTCCTAATTTCGGGATTAAAAACCCTACTGAAAAATCTAAATAGGATTAGCCCTTATAACGTGAGTCAATTTCTATTTGTCTATTAAACTTTCATAAATTTTTAAGCCTCTGAATAGTTGTCTAAGTAATGTGTTTTTTAGGGTCATATCGTTTTTAGTGTGCATCAAGCTCCGAATTCGGACGGTTTTGAAGTTTGGATTTTGCTTAGGATTCTTGGTGCATGTAAATGGCTCTTGGAAATCATGAGGTAGTTAATATACTCATAAATGAACATAGGTGATTTTTGGTATGAATGTGGGAGGTCATAAGTATACGGTTTTTGAGTACGTTAAGTCGCGTCAAAATTCTGCGTTTTTGCGTAAATTGTAAGACTTTGAAATAATGTGTAAGAATTGGTTAATGTCGGGCATGGTGTCGGGGTGACCCATGAGGGTAACTAAACACCTTAGACATCCATCATATAATTGTTACATGTGCATTAAGCTTTTGGATTAGTAGCGTGTAACATGAGTTATTTTGTTGTATAGATTTGTGCTAGTTGTTTGTGAAGCTTATTGTTGGAATCTTTTGGAAAGCTAAGCAAAGGTGAGTTTCATAGCCCCTTTTTCTCATGTTATTTTAGGGTGAGAATGATGCTTGTCTTGTCTTGTCTGTCTTGTCTTGTTTTGTTTTTCTTTTCTTGTCTTGTCTTGTTGATGTTGTTATGTTGTGAAATTTAGAGCGGGGGTAACGTCCTACCCATTTTATGAGAATGTTAGACCTTCGCCTACTTTTGTGGGTAAGATCATGGAGGTGATCAACTCTTGGAGATATTGTGACTTCAGTACCAAGATGGTGGAAATTGGGATTATGGTATTTATTTGTTTTCATTTTTTTTTTTTATTATGTTTATTTTTTTATTTTGTTTGTTTTTTTTATTATTTCTTTTATTTATACTGTTAATAATATTTATGATGTGTATTTTTATATTTTTTCTGATTTGTATTTGTTATAATATTGTTTTTTATTTTTTTTTTTATTTTTTGTTTTTATTATCTACATTTATATTTCTTTACTTATTATTTTTATTTTTTAAGTTATTATTATTTTTGTTTTTTTTTTTTTTTTATAATATTGATTTTATTTATTTTTATTTTTTTTAAATATGATTAAATTAATATTTAGTAAAACTAAATGTATACACAGTTCAAATAACAACACATACAACAATCCAAAAAAAAAACTAGAAAAACACACAGAAAAAAAACGCAAAACACAAATCAACAACCTCGTACACCTCACTCCATCATCCATAACCCCCCCCAAAATAACACGACCCCCCACCCACACGCGACATACTAATCACCACCAACCCCCACCAGCGAACTCTCCAAACACCCCGCCTCATCCCCCACAGCCCCCCCCCCGCCCACCTACTCACCAGCACCCCACCTAACATACAACAACAACCAACAACCACCCGCCCCCCAAAACCCAACCCCACACCCAACCCCCATCAACCAACAGCAATCCACCCATCCTCCACACACACTAAAAAAAACACAATCCCTCCCCATCCCCCCCCCTCCCCCAACCCCCGTCCAACGCGCCCCCCGTCACAACCACTCCCCACCCCCCCACGCCCCCTCCCCAAAACCCATCACACGCCCCGACCCCCCCCGCGCATAAACCCTATCCCTTCTCAAACCCCAAACACCCACTCCACCCCCTACCCCCCCACCACACCCTCCCCAAAACACCGCAACAAAAACCAACCGAAACCCATAAACAAACTTGCCTAGCCATAAGACATAAACCAACAAGAACACAAACACCCTAAGGGAACCCTTCCCACCTCACCTCACAACCCCCCATCTACACAGCACAAAAACCACACCAAGAACAAATAAACTCAAGCCCACCCCGATAAACCCACCACACAGCCAAGCCTAACATCACCACCCACCAAAAACCCGCTCAGACACACCAACCCCCCCCGCACCCGCGAACAACAACACAAACCGTACACATCCACCCAAACCCACCCCCCCATCTCCACTCCCATAAAGCCACGACCAACCTACCACATACCACCCACCCCCTCACCCCCCCCAACCCATCCGACCCACCCCCTTAAACCCCCCCCTCACCCCCCCCGCAACCACCACTACCCAAATTACAACCGACCAAGACGCCGCACAAACACCACACACCACACCCACGACACAACGCCTCCACCCCCCCCCACACCACCCACACCACGCCGCCCCCATAATCCATCAACAAACAGAACATCAAAAAGCACCGATTGATTCCCCCATCACACCAACAATCCCCCAGCAACGACTAAAACAAATAACCAAAAACCCCTCTCAACCCCCACCTTCACCTATAACCCGATACCGCACCCCCACACCCACAACTAACAACCACCTCAGAAACCCCACCCGCTGTCACAAAACCACTCCCACTACAATACACCACAACCCCCCCCAGCCCCCGAGTAACCCCATCGAGAAAAACGTCGCCCCCACCAAAAAAACTGCACCGTCTCCTCAGCCAAAACCCCACCCCCACCACAACCCAAACTTTCCCGCAACCCCCCCAACACCCAGCTTCCCCTGCCGCCACACTAAATATCCCGCCACCTACCCACCACCCACCCCCGATCCCCGACCACCGGACCCCTCCCCCACACCCCCCCCGCTTCCCATACCCCCCTCCATCCCCAGCTAGTCCCCCACTATACCCCGAACAAAAACCTATTCCCAACCACGCTCCACCCGCCAGCCAACTCACCACCCCCCCTCAACGGCCCGCCCGCTCACCCCCCCACCCCAATAGCCGTGAGAACCACCACACCCACACAGCCACCACACACCACCCATCCCACCATCGCACCTACCCCACCAAACAAGCACATTCCACCCCCAACCCCCCCGACCCATCCACTACCCACAGCCCATATTATTCCCCACCCCAACGCACCCCACCCCATAAAACACAGCGCGTCAACACCCAGCCCAAACGACCTAAGATCACGACCCCCACCACCCACCACCACCACTCCCCTACACACCAACCCACCCTAAACAGCGCCCCCCTCCTCCCCCGCTACACATCACCCCCTCGCCCAGGCACTCACCACCACCCCACGCCCACCCACCCTCCCCCGCCACCAACCGCACCCCACCAAAGAAAAAAAGCCAACCACCACCACAACTATCTCTTCGCTGTACCCTCCACCCTACCAAATAAAAAGTGTATAGCAATATACACCAGTGCCCTAACCGACCCTTATAATAACCATAATACCTGCCAAGAAATGGTACAAAAACCACCTAATCAACACCGAAACAATATGTCACAACTACACTGACAACACCCCAACATCATCTCGTCTCCACAAAATTGATTGCACGATAACATCCATAGAGTTATAACAGTGAGAGCTACACAGGTGTTGCACCCGAAAGAGCGTACGAGGCAAGACACAGACTGACGGCTGAATGGATTATAATTACTCGTTCATTGAATATCCTAAATGCGTAAAGCCAAGAATAGTAAGGATTAGATATGCATGTCATATATATTGCCATCGACTCTATCATTAATAATCACGACACCTTAAGGTATAAGTGGACTATGTTTAGATGCCCTTTGTGTCTATGCTTTACTTTAGTATTCATATAAGTATTTCACAAAATATAAACCCAGTGTTGTTATGAATAACCATTCTTTGTTACCAGCCTCGCGTTACCGCCTTGTGCGGGGTTGATAGATTGGTATCAGAGCCTTTTTTAATAAAGATCAAGGTTTGAGCCTAACAAGAAGCATTTAAATTGTGCCCTCAAATAGTTGCAATATATTAGGAGGCATAAGTTTCTTGTGTACGTATATACCTCTGTTCAACGAGGCTAACCTAAAATAGCTTGAAATTCTTCTATTTTTAAATTACTACATAAAAAAAATGAAAAAATACATTTTCAAATAAGGAGACCTTAATAGTATATACCCCTTTGTTATTGTTTTAGTCATGTCTTCCCCTACCCCTAGGAGATATCGTTGGGAGATTGTTTACCTCACTGGACCCGCGGAGTTGGGTGACTTTTGAGAGAGAAAAGTCAAACCCAAGCGAGGCCCCAACATAAGTTTTATATTTCGTTTTCTACCTCGATGCTTTGCTATAATCGAGGATTGCTTTTATATAATTTTTTCATTGGGGCCAACGATGTGACTTCATGTTTCGTCTGGTCCGATTGGGATTTTAAGGTTCGTTAGATGGAATTATTATTTCCTGAGTTATATTTGGAATTATTATTAAGTGCTATGTGTAGTATGTGTATTATCATGTAGAGAAGTGTGGTCCTGGAAGTAAGAACAATGTTGTATGAAAAAGGTGCAATTATAATTATGGTTGCGATATAGATTATACAGGCAACACACACTGGACATGGTGAACTTTGATTGCATTGATCATTGTTGCTTGTATGTATTATGTAAGGATGTAAGTCTGGATAGTCGTGTAGATGGTAGTGTAGATGTGATGTGAGATCCTGTGAGGATGGTTGTTTGGTTAGAGAATTCCTCTCTTAACTGATCGGGCGATTATATTAGGTTAGGTTGCGTAGATGCTAAGGTTCCCTTTCATTATCCTTTGCGGATACATCGGATAACCTGTTGTATTTTTCGTCGCGATTCTAAGTTTGTTCTTAGCTAATCGTTGATTCGTGTTAGAAATCAGCTCTCGTGTTGGTATTCCTAGGGTGTTATCATGAGAACTGGTATATCTATGTTCTCCGTTTGGCGATTTGATTTGTTTTTCCTTTGTCTAAAGGTGACATACTTTTTTGTTTGGTTCAAAGACCGATGGTATGGATATAGTCCTTTATTGTATGTTTGGTTTTTAAGAGTCTTGTCGTGTTCGTTTTCAAGTAAATTAATATTCTGGTATTGGAATTCCTTAAGTATTTTGTAGCCTATTTTTGCTATCATAGGTTTTTTTTGTGAGTCATAAATTTCCATTATGAAAGTAAGTTTTGTTGTAGTGATACCATATTGTTTAGGAGTTTTAAAAACTTCTTTTAAAAAAATTATATAAATAAAATGCAACAGACGTTTTTTTTAATCAAAACATTTTTTGATTTCTTTTTATGAAAACCATAATTAAAGATAAGTTTTATGAAAATTTATTTAAATTTAATTTTACACTAAAATTATTTGCCCATAATTTAACTAATGTGATTCTATTGTTTTAAAACGGATTGGTATAAGATTACGAGGAAAATTTTTCTGGGTAAAAACAGTTTTTGGTACAAAGGTTCTTATCATTTGAATTAATGGGTCCGTGGTAAATATTCGTTGGGGGTGTTTCTAGCATCGTTGATGCGTTTGTTAGGATCGGGAGGTTCGTTCTTCTTGTCGACGTTTACTTCGTAGTGATCTATTTTTCTTTTCTTTTGAATCGTGTGATTTTTGGGTTCCATTCCAAAATTGGTGCATGTTATTTGAAATTTCTTAAGGCGTGGATCTAGAGTTGGTGTTAGGACGTATCTTCTGGGTGGTGCGATTGATGGTAGCGAAGCGAATGGAATTATTCGCGATCCCAAGTTGGAATTAGAAAGTTCTCGTTTTTAACTATTTGATTATAGTACCATCTTAGTTATAGAGTGTTGATGTAGTCGTAGGAGAGAATTGGTTGTTAAGACATAAGGCTGAGATGGTATGCCACGAGAAGGTAGTTAAAATGCCTTGGTAATTTGGAGAGTGCTTAAGGTTCATGGAGAAAACGAACTAAAGAGGATACGAGGTCTCGTAGGAGTACCAAGGAAGATGAGTTGAGATTATGTGATATCTTTGTAGTATGTGAGCCCTCTAAAGTGTCACTAAGGAAATAAGTAAGGTTTTAAACCCCCTCGACGTAGAATGGGATTTCGTATAGAATTAGTACAAGGAGCGACACTGATTTGCGAAGACTCGTATCGTTTGAAGTCTTTAGAAAGGCAAGAGGTGTGGAATGATTGCAGGAGTTGCAAGGTGAGGGTTAGTTCGAATGGTAACTTGTGGTGGGAAGCATCTGTATTGCTTTGGGTAAGGTAAGAAAGGTGGGTAGTTTGGAATTGCTTAGAATATCCCTCGAGAAGAGTGAGATAGAAAATTCATATGTGATGTCACCAATAGAGGGTGCACGGGGATGACGTAGCCAAGACTTTTTTTAGGATGCGTAATGGACACGTTGAAGTTTACGGCTATGCCTTTTGGGTTAACCAATGCACCAACGGTTTTCATGGAGTTAATATGCCGGGTGTGCATGGTCGTATATAGACAAGCTAGTTAATGTATATATACAAACGATATTTTAAATCGATCCGAAGTCTTAGGAGGAGTACGAGTCGCACGTGAAGATGATCATGGAGTCACTAAAGGAAGAGAAGATGTACGTGAAGTTTTCCAACAACGTGGAAGTGGATCAAAGAGGAAGCTATCTAGATGTGGAAGGAATCAAAATGTGGTAATGACCGATCTGGCATTGCCGAAGGAGGATACGATTTTCATAGTATTATGACTGACGCGAAGCATGCTTGGAAAAAAAGGAGAAGGTGATTGCATGTACTTCGCGACAACTGAAGGTTCTTATGAAGAGAGCATAGACAACGTGGTAGGTTTTGCCTTATAATGATAGAGGTCAATATGTGAACGAGACAATGGAGAGTAATCTCTACAGATAGAATGTCCCCAAACACACTTTCAATCGGAAGGAATGAATATGAGCAAAAGATGATGATGATGTTATTTAGTATTTTGATTTCGAGGCTAAGTACCATCTGGGAAAGGCAAATGTAGATGTTGTACCGTGGAGTAGGAATAAGGAGTGAAGCCAAGAATGAGTTCGAGATAAGATTGTACGAACGATCCAATCTAGAGTTTGAGAAAAAATAAGTTGGTGGCATAATAATAAAGAATGTCCAACAGCAAAGAACTCGTCAACATAAGATGTTGCCTGGCTTGGACCCAACGAGTGTTGAAAAGAGATAGATAGTGGTTCATATTGGTTAGACACGATTCGGTACCTCCATTTGGAAAGATGATAAGGACCATTGGCTAATGAAGAGGTGTATTACGACAAAGTATTCTAATCCATCCAGAGCGGATACGATGTTTGTGTGGTTTTAGTTAACAAATCGCTGGTTGATTATAAGAAGGATATAGCGTAATATTTAGGTATTCGGAAGAAGAGGAAGTTAGAGTATCAAGGATCTTAGGATTGTCGCTAACAGACCTTAGTTTTACCCGAGTAGAAGTGGGAAAGGATAAATAAGGATATTGTTGTTAAGTTACCAAGTGTGAGTAGTAGATACGATGCGATTTGGGTGTAGGTAATGGACTGACTAAGTCACCCCATTCCTAGCTATGCTTAGGACAAGTATGGTAGATCTTAGAGGTAATTGGAATACTCACTTTCGTGAGATGAGTTTTTCCCCAAAGGTGGGGTTAAGTCATTCTACGTACTGATGAGCTTCATTTGAAGCAAGGTATGGAAAGGAATGTATGGTATAACCGTTATTATGGCCGTAAACTGAGAGAGTGAGTTGAATATGTATCGAATTAAGTTACAAGAAGACAGACCAACAAATAGTGGTAAATACAGGAAAGGCTTAAGGCAAGCCAAAATGTCAAAAGAGTTGCTTGTTAATAGTGGGAAACTTTTGAATTGATGTTATAGTTATGGTGTTTAAGGCCTCACCTTGACACAAAATAGAGCATGAGAGAAAAATCGGTACAAAAAAAGCTAATAGAAAAAATGAAATAAAATAGAAAATAAGATAAAAGAAAAAGGTGGGTAAAACAGAATAGAATAAAAGCATAGATATAAAGAAACTCAAGACACAACGCCTCTTGCCATCCTAACAACCCCCCCCCTAGTTCCGCCAAACCGACTCTTCCCCAACCGCTTCAGAGAATCAAACCCCCAGCGACATAGCTTCACATGATTCCCCCCCTATGCTCCACTGCTACCTAACTCCAGCTTCCCCCTTCCCTCACTCCCGCCAATTCTCACCCCCTGTTCTCTTATACTACACCTATAATTCCCTCCCGCCCCTAACTCCCCTTAATCAGACGTCCCCAAAGCGCCACCAAGGCATGCAATTGTCCACTCGATACCTGTGATATCTCCCTAACAGACTAATGCGCATGCGACACCTACACATGGAATTCTTCGTGAGCAGAACTGAATGAGAACAACAGCAATTTTGTAGGCTACTAATCATAACTAAGCGCATGACCCACAATAAAATCACGACAGTTCAAGTTTGGAAGAGTTATGCGAGGTAAAATAACAAAAACCCGTTTGATACATACAACTTTAAGGGATTTGATGAGTTTCTTTCTCGATGACGATGGAGGTTTTCATGTAGTATGGATGCCACTCTTTTCGTTTGGGGTTGTTGTGTTGCTAATTGATCCTTATGGGGGTAAGCAAATTCATTAGCAGTTGGAATTCGGATTTTGAAGATAGTCGAGATTAAGGTTGACAAGACTCTTTGTTTTGTCAAGGAACCGTTGATGTTGTGGACCGAGAGGTCATGAGATTAAAAAGAGCTAGTATGAAAGCATTAGTATAACACCGATCGTATATTAGGTCATTGTATGACATTATAAAATTCAATACATTATTTTTAGGGTTTTTAACCGCACATTACTCTAAAACCGGAAACTTAAGTTAAATCGCGTAACTGAAAACGATCAAACAATGTACATGGCCATTAAACATTAAATGTTTGCATCAAGCAAGTGTTATTATGAGAATATTAATGGAGGATAATTATACTTTGTTCATCTTATTTATCGGCTACGTAAAATGCTCACGTTTCCATAATAAATACTTTAGGCATACCCTAAGTTCTAAAACCTAACTACGCCTAAACAAATACCGACGTTTATACCCAATAATCAAAATAATAAATATAACATCACATATATACATAAAATGCCGAAAATTAGAAGATGAGAACAAGAGTCATCACTTTGAATAATATCTAGATATTTAAAGACAAAAACTCTTACACCTTTTATACCACTTGTCATGATAACTTAACCTAGGGTTAGAAAGTAACCATGGTTAAGTTAGCAAGATATTTATACTATAAATAGGCTTGCAATGCAGAGGAAGTATTCAATACTCCTTAAAATACTTAACAAAATTTCAATTTCTTTCTCTCTTTCTACACCAAAACCCGCGTCCAACTTTAAGCACCAAACAAAAATCCACACTTGATTTTTAAGTATAAACAAATACAACCTATACACAACAACTTAAGGTATTCTAAGGTGGTTAGGAACATTGGGTTCATCATATGGCAAGTAAATAAGAAGAAAAGGAAAGATTAGGGTTTAAGGAAACCTAATCTAGGGTTAAGCTTGGAAGCTTTTGTTTTTGAATGCCAAACACGGGTTTAGATACATATTTCACATCTCTTACATCATTACTAAGGTTTTCTTAAATCCTTCATACTTTTATTTCTTATGATTTTATGTGTTACATGTTAAATATAGCCATAATCACCACTAATGACTTTCTAATATGTAAAATGAGTTATTATTTATGTTTATGATTATATGCACTTATTCTTATGTCATATGGTCCTATATATCATGGAAAAGTAAAAATAAAAGTATGTTAACCTATTGATTAAGTATAAACATGTTTAGGACAAATTAGGGTTTTATAATGTTTCTTAAACTTCACATGTGAAAATAATGAAAGTAAAAGGGTTGAACTTGTTACAATGAATTTACAAGGACTAGGGATGATATTGGATATTATTATAAGTACCACATATGTAAAATATGGTTATAAGAGTTTTTATAGTAAACTACTAACTTAATAAGTACATAAAACAAGGTTTTATAAAGAAACAAACATGAAATACATAGGGGCTGTCCAAATTCGAATTTTGGACAGTAGGTTATGATGTTTTATAAAAATAATACGCCTCGTGACGATTCCATAATGATAAGAAACTCGAAAAACCGATCTATAACGAAAAAGATACGTTAAAAACGAGTTTACGACTATAAATACTTTTATAAAACTATTTTTATAAAAAGTTACTATTCATTACAGCAACTTTTATTTTAAAACATCTAAAATATGATATAACTTTTGATTACGAGATCGTACACGCAAGAATCGTTAAGAACGGAACTATAACGAGTAAATTACGACATTTTCGATAATTAAAGTTTATAAAAGTAATTTTATAAACTATGAACAGTAAAAATCACTATTCATCAGTGGATAACTTTGTAAAATATTATAAATCTTTTAATAACGTGAACGTACTCGAAGGAATCACTAAAATCGGAGTTAAAACGAATAAGTTATCGCGATTACGAGTTTACGCTAATTAAGACGTAAAAACGGGTATATAGCTGTCATGAACAGTAATTTTACTATTCATCACAGAATTATCAATTTCAACAGCCCATTTGTGTGCAATTGACAAAGACTGAGAAGACTTTGAAGGCCCAATCCTAGCCCAGTTACAGCCAATCTCAG
>BQNB010069294.1:0-33541 GCA_026074375.1 Tanacetum coccineum | reverse complement strand
GTTGCGTTCGCGCAAAATATGACAAGCCGATTTCAACAGAATCCAGGTGAACTTCACTGGACTGCTGTGAAAAACATTCCTGAGTATTTAAGAAACACTTAAGATATGTTCTTGGTTTATGGTGAAAATCCAGAAGCTGAACTTCGAGTTGATTGCTATTGCAATGCTGGATTTGAGATTGATATAAATGATATGAAATCTCTGACAGGATACGTTTTATTTTGAACGGAAGCGCAGTAGACTAGAAAGCTCCAAGTAAAGTACTACTGAAATGCCAGCTACATAAGCTGAATTACATAGCTGCTTAAGAAGCAGAGATGGAAGCTGTTTGGGTTAGAAAGTTTATTTCAGGGCTTGGTATAGTACCAACAATAAACGAACCTATTAGGATGTTTTACGATAATTCAACCGCACTTCATTTCTACAGGAAGCTTACTCAACATGCTAGGAGCATAGGGCTTCGTCCTGCTAGTAGTTTCATGTTGATCCGTGTTTAGTATTTGGATAAGGGATGTTAAAACAATTTTATTTTATGATAATGATACGTTGGTATTTTTGTTATTTTATATTATAAAATTGTGTCCTATATTTGCATGTTTAAATCCATGAATAATAAATGTATTATTCTAAATTAATCCGTTGTCGATTAACGATATGGGAATATTGTTAAACTAAGACAATTCTGAGTGATTGGTGATATTGAAGATATTAAGGATGAGTCCACCAAACTCACATGATATTCATAAGATGAATATTGGATTTTCCCGCCACAAGAATATCACTTTATGGATCGACGTCATCAAGTGAATCTTGTACGTGATTTTATTTACATAAATCCTTAGACTTGAGACGCAAGTAGGTTTGTCCTGAATAAGGTAACTAATAAGGGCTATGTCAGAATGGTTTATGCCATATGATGACTAGACACTTGTAGTCAATATAGAATTTGTTCCTTCAAATTGTTGAAGAAGATACCACTGGGCCCCTCATAGAAATAATCAGATGTGTGTATGGCCGTACCTGAAAACTCATGTAGATATGTCTCATTGATTTTCAGTAATCTTGATTACTTCATATATGAGAAACAAAATCGTTAAATATGGAATGACATTGATCCATATCCAATTTAACAACGGTATCAGAAACAAAGGGATTGTAAATTCATAAATCATTTGTTCATGCCCTGTGAAACCATACTCGAATATTTCGGGAGCATTGGCGTGTTGCTAGACGCTTACCAATGTTATTGTATTATTTACATGTCCAAGTGGGAGCTGTTGGAATATGTCCATCGTAAATAATATATGTCCGAATTATTTATTCGAGCCTAAGGGGACGCACACGTTAATACGTAAACAACGTTTAATTAGTGTTTTAATAAACGATCAATTAATATATTAGTTAAATGTTTAATAGTTAAACATTAAGGACTAATAAGTAAAAACCGAATAAAAGAAGGGTGCGATTTGCCCCTCTCCTTTTCCTAGTCGGTCGAGAACTCCACTCCTTGTGGAGGTGGGAGAGCTTAGCCTATATAAAGAAGGTCTTGGGTTCATTATTTATACACAGTAGAAACTCGATAAATTAATACTCGATTATTTAATAAACTCTCTAAGATAATATTTTTTGCCGGTCCCGACTCGGGTCTTATGATACCACGATTAATACTTCCTTAAAAAGGTTTTCAGTCGATATTGACAATCCTAACAATACCATTCGTATAGTGAATCGTTTCAAAAATATGGTTTAAGTAACATACACATGCATTTAATATCAACATGCACATGCGTACAAAAGATAATTATGCAAAATTCCTTTATCCTTTGTGTTAGTACTATAATCAGTTGTGGGATTGGATCATGTGATGATTAGATTCAAAACATGAACAATGTGTTGAGTTGTTTTGTTCGTGAAGGAAGGACTAGCATCGTAACGTATCTCGGTGACGTGTAGTGTATGCACACCATAGAGGTTATCTACTTTGATAACTGGTTTAGTTTGCGTGTTATTCAATTTATACACACGCGTAATATTCAAGACGGTGTTTTCTTAATTGCTAAAAGGTACACGCTTTCTTGAACTCTTGTTAATTATAAGTTCTATACGTGTTTTATTTATTCCGTTGCGTACTCGTGATTTTTAATGGTTAATAGTTGTAAAACTCAACACTAATAACATGTATGTAATTAGCTGCTCGAAAAATTATCTAAAGATATCTAAGACGGATATCTCATATAATTTTTTAGAAACAATATGACATTCTTTCTTGTTTTTCCAATTACCATTTGTATTAACACGTATCGTCATTAACTTGCTAGCCTATATATTAGTTATGAAATGTTAATGCATATGGCTTTAAATCAAATAATAAAGATAAAGTTGAACATACGAATAGCTCTCAAGCCTTTCCTAAAGTACTTTTCTTTCTTTATGTTTTGCAAATTGTCAATTTATATCTTGTAGGGTTATGGTATAAAGTTAGGGTAACTTTACTCCACTATGTATAAAGTTAAGGTGACTTTACTCCACTAAAACCTATCATACCACACTTCTCACCAATGAAATTGTCATAGGTACATAAGCTTTTAGAAATGGCTAATACATTTATTAGGAATTGAAAGGGATAGTTGCAACAAACGATCATACTTATATTATGTAATTTCAATAGATAACCAAAAGGCTTAATAATCGTACATTATCATTTTTTTCACAAGGATCATGCAATCCATGTATGTTAAGATAAACTTATTTATGAGCAAAATGACGTTTTATGATGGAAAACATGTCTACACACCTATTATATTACTCAGAATTTGTAAAATATTAGTCTTCTTTGATCTTAATCACATGATAACTGACCGATATCGGTAACTGTCTCTTTTTTTAGAAAGACAAATTTATTGACACAAGCAGCAAAAAGCTAACAAAAGAAGTTAAAAAATGATTTATACAAGAAGAAATAAGATCATTGATCTAATCAGTGATTCAAATTCCTACATCCGTGGGTCATCCCAAGTATAAGCTAAGATATTTTAGGTCCGAATCTAACTACCACATCTTACTGGGTTTTTTTTAACGGCATTTTTATTAAACTAGTAAGAAGCTAGAAAGAAAGAAGATTACAAGAAGATTTTGGATCATAAATCCAATTGAACCACTCGGGTTTAAAAACTCTATTTCTATTAACGATCTAAGAGTGCGAGAAAACCTTGATATCATCCAAGAGAGTGTCTTTCCGAGGAGATTTTAAGTCAAAGCATACTCGGTTTCTATATCTCCAAATAACCCAAGTTGTGGTTTGAACCACCACATCGAAAAAACTTTTTGTCGACTTACTTAGGTTGATTGTATCTCCCCACTTAATTAACAAGTCAACAGAGGTAGGAAAATCACTTAACCCCCAACAAGTAGCAACAGAACTCCAAATGCTCGAAGCCAACGTGTGATCAATGAAAAGGTGATGTGTAGTTTCAATGTCTTCATCACAAATCGCACATCGAGTAGAGTGCATATCAATCCCGTGAGCATCCAGATTGTGTCTAGTAGGTAACCTATCCAACAAGATCCGCCATGAGTTAATATTTACTTTATTATACGGGGAGCCAACCGTTCCACCGAATGTCATCTTCATATTGACAAGAGGGTAATTAAACTAACACATGTTATATTTTCCGTAAAAGAAGATACCGTAAACACGTTTGGAAGGGTTTAAGCTATAAATTCCAGGGCTCATTTGCTTCTTTAGTCTCGAAACCTTTAAGTAAAGAAAGCAAATTGATGAATTGGGTCTCTTCGTGTCCTCCTTTAATTGGTCTTCTCCATGCCCAAGATCTTGTTTTCGAACCATTAGAGTAATTACAACGGTCCAACACTTTGCATGATTTATTAGTTTCCAATAAATACAAGCGTGGGAACATAAGCTTTAGGAGGTTCCCTCCTAACCATGTTTCTGACCAGAAGTCAGTAGATCCACCATCCCCAACAATCTTATGAAAAATATTAGCTAAATTCAAGTGTGGTTGTGGTAAATGCTTATTCAAGGATGAAATTGAAAGCCAAGGACTAGTATATCTACAACTAATTGTTGGGAAGTCACTCGTTAATCTCCCATGAGACCCATGAATTGAGGTGATAATAAGACTCCATAGAGAATTCTTTTCCAAGTGAAACCGCCACCACCACTTAGATAACGTAGCAAGATTCAATGCATGAATACTACCGATTCCAAGACCTCCACAAGATTTAGGAGAACACACTTTTTTCCAAGCAATTCAAGACATCTTGATGTTGTCTACTGACCCCCCCCCCCCCCCCAAAAAAAAAATTACGTCTCAACTTTTCTAGATAATTTATAACACACTTAGGGGCTTTAAAAGTAGTGAAAAAGTAAGTACCAAGGGCTTCAAGAACTGATTTCAAGAGGGTTAGCCTACCACCATATGAGAGGGTTTTAGCTTTCCAAGATGTGAGTCTTTTATGAAATTTGTCAATGATGGGTTTCCAATTAATGGCATTGTTCATATTGGAGCCAATAGGGAGGCCAAGATATGAACAAGGTAGAGAGGAAGATTGAAAATTAAAAATGGAAGCTAGATGATGAGTTTCATTAGTATCAACGCCTACCCCGAAGAATTTACTCTTAGAGAAATTAACCTTTAAGCCCGAAGCCAAGTTAAAGCAACGCAAAATACGACAAAGGTTGCTAGCATTTTCAATGGACCACTTTCCTATAATGAGAGCATCATCCGCAAATTAGAGATGCGAGATTTTAACCTCTAAAGAACCCACTTTCATACCTTCAAATAAGTTCTTAGACTTAGCTTTTGAAGTGAAACATGAAGAGCTTCAACCGCAATGATGAAAAGGAAAGGTAAAAGAGGATCGCCTTGGCGAAGGCCTTTCTCAATTTTAAATTCCTTAGTTGGAGACCCATTTACTAAAACCAACCCATATGCCGACTTAAGGCATCCACGGATCCACATTCTCCATTTACCACTAAAACCTATTTGATCCATAATGTTATCAAGAAAGCCCCAATCAAGAAAGTCAAATGCCTTTTCGAAGTCGACCTTCAAAATAAAAATGCATTCTTTCTTTTTTAAGGCCTATGAGATAATCTCATTAACCATAAGAGGACCATCAATGATTTGCCTCCCCTTTATAAAAGCCGTTTGAACCTCACTAACAACTGTGTGGAAAACTTGTTGGAGCCGATTGGCTAGAACTTTAGCGATTACCTTATATTGACAACCAATAAGGCTAATCGGTCTATAGTCTTTCATGTGTAACGGGTCTTTGATTTTGGGTATCAAGGTAATGAAGGAAGAGTTACAACCTTTGGGAATGAAACCGTTGATTTCAATTTTTTTTACCATGCAAATAAAGTCTTCACCAATGATGTCCCAATTAGATTTAATGAATTTGAAGGTGAAACCATCAGGGCCCGGGGCCTTGCTACCACCGCAATCCCAAACCGCATTCTTAATTTCTTGAACAGTAAATGGGGCATCGAGCAATGAAGATTCAAAATCGGGTAGGGTTTTGAAAAGGGAACTAACAAAGTAAGGCCGGTTTTGTTGGGAAGCACGAAATTTAGCTGAGTAAAATTGGTAAATTTCGAAGGTGACCAAACATGGATCGGTTAACCAGTGCCCGTTAGAGAAAATTCCATTTATCCTAGAATGAGAGAATTTGTTGTTCATAATGCCATGAAAGAATTTTGAATTTTCATCCCCCTCAATTGCCTATTTTAACTTTGCTTTTTACATAAGATCGAGTCTGTTGAAATGATCTAAATCTTCAACTTTTTTCAATGAGGAAAGACGTTCTTCGATATCAATATCAGTAAGCCCAGTTTTGGCTTTAATCTCCAGAAGATCCATTTTAGCTTTTAAATCATTCAACTCATTATCATTTTTGTTAAGAACCTCTATTCTCCAAGAACGAATATGAGCTTTTAGGTTCTGAAGTTTAATTTTCAACAATTGAGTTGGGTGATGAGGATGTTGTGTGGAGCTAACAGAGGAGTTAGACCAAGATTGAAGTACAATAGTGGGAAAATCACAATGAAAAAGCCATGAATTGAAATTTTTTAAAAGAATGGGGCCATAATCGCTCGAATGGGATTTCAAAAGAAGAGGGCTATGATCAGAAAGGTGGCACGGGAGGGAAACAAATTGAGCATTAGGCTAAAGAGAGACAAAATGGCGAGACATTAAAATACGGTCAATTTTGCTTAGTTTAGTGTCAATTTTGTTCATTCTAGTAAATTTTCTACCCCCCCCATTGGTAAGTCAACAAGATCGGATTCTATAATGAATTCATTGAAAGCTTTGGCACCACTTTTACAGAAAACGCAACCAAGTCTTTCAGATTCGGAACGTACCTCATTAAAGTCACCAAGCATAATGGTCATTGTCTGAAAATGTTGGATGAGATCATGTAGTCTAGTCCAAAGAGACCGTTTCTTAGAAGCATCTTGAGGAGCGTATGCAACGAGCATGAGGCAATAAATTCCCATGTTTAGGCATTCCCCAAAAATGGCGATAAATCCTTTACCACCATCCAACACCTTATGTTTCTTAAACAAACAAACATCACACATAGCAATTATACCACCTGGAATTCTTTGAGGTTTTTGAATGGCAAAAGATTGAATAAAAGCACAATTGTCTAAGGAAGACTTAGATTCTTGATTGCCAAAGAAGCCAATATTATTTTCTTTTCATAATTTACTTGCCCATTCTTTATTTGGTAAGATGTGGTTATAAATCTGAATGTGAATGAAATAATGTTGTTTGTTTTTTTATAATTGTCAGAATGGTTTTAATTGTTTATTTTTTACTATATATTAAACCATAACGATAAGATGAATAAGTAGCTTGAATGTATTTTTAAAGATGAATATTTAAAAAAAATATTTTAATCTTGAAATTAACAAACACATGGTTTCGGTTCACCCGCATCAACAAACGTGTCACGGACATTACTTCAATTTCTCAGTTTCACGAAAACTAGCTCGGTTTCTAATCCAACGAACCCGAAAATTCAATCTGATATTTAGCCCAACACGATATAAAATCCAATAAAAAAAGTACAGAAAAACACTTCTTACTAAATAATTCATGCCAACTTAATGCAAATTAGTAACAAGTAATATTTGTTCCTATATAATGTCTTAACATATTAGAGTAGCCTAAATATTGTTACCTTTCAGCCCAAATACAACCTTATATGAGTTACTATCAACTATTATATGAAGAAAAGTTCAACATAGACCTAAAATTTAATAAAGATCCAATGAACCAATCCTAGCCATTCATTTTTATTCTCCTTTGACCATAAAACAAACACGCTTATATTATTCTCTCTTGACCATAAAACAAAACAAAACAATAGTGTATTTTTCGTTTCTTGTCAAGGCTGAAAAGAAAATCATAACGTTGTAGGTTTGCTGTGGTTTCAAACCTAAGTAGGTGTTTATATTTAAAGATCGATGATGGGTTTATATAGATTTTGAAAGATCTTTAATGAAATGATATACCCCAAGACCTTTATATGCTTAAGATGCATTAAGAGGTTACCACTACATCTAACTGGGTAAGACGATCAACCTCTTACAATGTGTTACTGGAAAAGAAAAAACAAACAAGTCTTATGTGTTACCGCGTCTGACTGGTAAGACGTCAGAGGCGGTCAGACCTTTTTCTGTAAAAACAAACACTGCCTTAATCTCATGACCTGAACACTGTATAAGATTTTAGATTAAAACAAACTCGGTATTATAACACACATAAGGTTAAAAACTCACTGTGTAGATTTTAATACATTTTCTTTTATCATAGCGAGTTCTTTATGACTTCTAATAAAAAGATTTTCTCTGATTTTTCACTAAATATGAGTTTGTCTTCCTTTCCTTAAAGCGTATAAACATAATTAAGACCTTAACTTTTCTTTCAAAAGACGGTTGCACGACTTATAATTAGCAAGAAGCTAGAAAGTATTACACGAAGTTTAGAGGCCCGAGCCTGTTTTTAGGTTTAGATGCATTAGAGTTTCTAGGTTTTCATGTATTTAATATTATAAACATTAAATCAATGATAAGTAATACCTATGTAGATTTTATTATTCAACATGTTGCCATAACGGATCTGATCTTGAAACCTAGCTGGCTGACACAAGGCGATGCATCTATGCCACCCTTTCAAATCTCCTATCTACCATGTTAAAACCTAGCTCTCAGCCGTCATGATCCACTACTATCCTAAACAAAAGTACAAAGATGCCGATGTTGTCGTTCAACGACCATCTTTGCTTTTGTTACGTGTTTTTGCTTTTGGTGTTATGTTTTGCTTTTTTTCTGTTTATTGTGAGAGGTCTCAATCAATTATTTGCTTTTGCTATTGCTTTGCTTTTATTTTACAACTTTTTTTATTCAAATAATGTATTTAATTTTGTAATCCATTTAAAGTTTGGCGATGTCGCCGCTCGAATTGCGAAAGACTATTAGTTAAAGATTAGAGGCCCAAGCTAGTTTGCGGGTTTGGTTCATTAGAGTTTCAATAGTTTCATATATTTAATATTATAGATATTGGATCCGTGATAAGTAAATTGTAACAATCCGTATTTTAGACCAATGTACGACGTTATTAAATTCACTATTTATTTTTTTTCTCGTACGCGTTCGCTTTTAATTTTAATAGTTAAGTTAAATCGCGTAAACTAAAAAAATCAACAACCAACGTAAACGGGCACCAAACCAATTTAAGCTTACGTCAAGCCATCATTATATTATTTTTACTAAAGTAATAATTAACTTATTTCTTTGTAATCTAGCTCCTTGCTAGTTTTTCTTGAATAAAATTGTCGTTCAAAAAAATAATTAACTTATTATGTTTTATTTTATCGGTTACGTAAAGCGTTTACGTTTCGCGATAAATTGCATTTAGGTATACCCGGAACCACCCAAAATAAATCTACGCTTCAACAAATACCCATGTTTATACCCAATACCCAAAGTTTATAAAAACTTTATCCATATGTATACATATGTACACGTCCATATATATATATATATATATATATATATATATATATATATATATATATATATATATATATATATATATATATATAAATTAACCAAGTCATATAAATTCCAAGTCTACACTTTAATAAAACAAACTACACTTATACTTTCCATATTATACTTTCATAAAAATGCAAGAATACTTCCAATTCTTTTCCAAGTATTTAGTCACTTCCATCCTTGATTTCATGGGATAACATACACATTAGGGGACATAAGAACACAAGGTACCATGTACTAACCAAGACTCATTAAGGCTTGGACTAGAAACATGTTTTATTGACCAAAGACCCCTAATTTCCTCTCCTTGTTTTACTCATCTTGTTTCTCTAAGTCTTGGACTTTATATAAGCAACATTGACTAGCACTTGGTATATGTACATGCATACTAGGGGAGATAGAAACACACATACATTTCCATAGCCAAAAACTTCACAAATCCTCTCTTTGTGTCCTCCCTAGCCCACGGCTCAAAACCACACACCTAAATAATCCATACAATTTTATTTACCAAGTATACAAGTGTTCTAACAACATATCTAAGATGTCCTTAGGTGATTAGAAGGTTTGGTTAAGCCTTCTCAAGTGTTGAAGCAAGAAAAAAAAGGAAGTTTGGGTTCTTTGGAAAAATTAGGGTTTCATTCTTGCAAGCTTGGTTTAAAAATCTAAACAAGGGTTTAGATTATATTTCTCATCATCATTTATCACTCTAAGGTTATTATGTCTTTACATTTATCATTTTATGCATATATGAGTTCTATATAGTTAATCACCATTTATGATACTTTTAAATAGGTAAAATGGATTTTTACTTGTTGTCATGAATTTATATACTTGTACATATGTTACATGGTTGGTAATAACATGTTATAATGGGATAATAAGTATGGTATCATGTTGGTTTAAGTATAAAATGTATATGTATAAACTAGTAAGTAAAAGTTACTTAAGAAAAGTTATGATTTAAAAGCCTTGTTAAGGGCTTGTTAACTTGGTCACTTGGACAATATATGGACTAATAGACCTAATAATATGTAAGATATATGGTATAAGGACTTGTAAAGGACTTGTGGCATTTTATTAAGTTGAAAGATATATAAAACAAGTTATAAAAATGAGTACACTTAAGTATTATAAAAGGGATGTGTAAATTCGAATTCAAAACAGTGGGTTTAACACTTTTATAAAATAATACGTCTCATGACGATTCCAAAAAGGTAAGAAACTCGAAAAAACGATTTATAACGAAAAAGATACGACAAATATACGTTTTACGTTAATACCGGGTTTTATAAAATAAATTTTATAAAAAGTTACTGTTCATCAGGGACATTTATTTATGAAAACATCATTAATATGATAGAACTTTTAAAAACGAAGACGTGCTCGAAAGAATCGCTAAAAACGGAGCTATAACGAATAAAATACGACGTTTACGATAACAAAAACTATAAAAATAAATTTATAAACTGGTGTGAACAGTAAAAGTTACTGTTCACCAGTAAGTCCAAATTTTGAAAATGTCAAATTATGATAACTCGTCTTAATACGAAAGCGTGGGCATAAGAAACGCGCGAAACGGATTAGAAACGTGAAAGTTACGTCATTTTTACTAAAGAGTCATTTATAAACGTTTTCACTTTATAAACGCGATTTCACTAAAACGATTAGATGGTGATGTAGCTATATAGAATTATATGTGGTTTTAGTTAATCAAAGTTCTATATTACTAGGGAGTTTCATATAAGCCTCTTCGGTGGTGGCGTATCGACGAGTTGTTGGATTTACGATTTAAAGTGTCCTAGCTCCTCATACGTCACTACATGACCTCTTAATTATGATAGCCCGAACGATAGTATGATTAGCTATACGACCTATAAATAATCAAGATGTTAGACATATACGACCTATATTGGATTAGTTGCATTCGATCGTAAGCGTGACGCATTTCTATTGAGTGAATATTGTTATTACCATTCCACATCAAGATGAGTACGTAGCCCCTTTTTCTACTACTTGCTATTAATTACGGGGGAGATACATGCTTGAATTTTTTTAGACACAAAGTGTTTTTCAAACAGTATGCTATTTCCTGCTTACATTATTGCCTAAGTTAACCGTAAGCCATTTAAGGTCCCCTTTATCATGAAACCTAATACATACCATGCTGTGATATCCGCTAGAGATATGGATAGAATCTATCAGACTGACAATCCTCCTGCCTGTTGGTCTATCCCTAGATGACCATTGATTGCAATAAATTAACAATTAAAGAAAATTCGTAGAAGTATAGGCAACTACAACATCTGTATTGAGAAAATTCGTAGGATGTTTTTGTAACATCTGTATCCGTGTTGGGGCACAAACCTCGAGTACTGGTTTGATTACAGTTTATTACGTTAAGGTTCGGTGTCATGAGCTTAGGGCAATAATACATGTTTTAGACTATTGAATGTGTTTCATAGTCTACTATTACTTCGATCTTGTGGTCCACGCTATTTCCTGATAAACCTATGAATTCACTCAACAATTTTGTTGACGTTTTAGCATGTTTTAATCTCAGGTGCTGAGGCATAAGCTTGGATGGGAGCCGTGACGGATATCTATTAGAGGGATTCTGATTTCTTAAATTCAATGAAACTTTTGTCTTATAAAATCTTAATGTCTTTTTATCAAAACTATGGGACCTAACGTGAAAACTCTGATCTTTTGTAATGACATTGAATGAATCTTATTTTTAACGTCCATTTAAGGTCGTTTTCTATATCTTGATTTTTGTACTTTGACGTAGCACCCCATTGTTACCTTTCCGCTGCGACCTGATTTTGGGGGTGTTACAGATGGTACCAGAGCCAAGGTTATAGGGAACTGGGTCATTTTCAAAACCTAGTCTATAACCACAAAGTTTAAAGGTTTTCTTTTCTTTCATTTTTAAATACAGAATCCTCATCGCTATCCGATATCCACGCGCGCGTATTCCCTGATCCTTACTTACTTTTCCGATTGTCATTATTGCATTATATATAATCTTATATATATAATACTTGGTTTAAATTCGATCTCTTACGTCTATCTTTTGACATATCAGTATCTATTTCTATCGGTCAATTATATAAATATTGACCATTCTGATTAAATTATGATTATTTATATCACTTTTCTATTTCCTTTTCTCTATTATTACCACGTGCCATGACTTTGCATACCTTTACAAATTCTTAACGAATTGTGTACTTGCGTGGCCAGAATCATGCCGCCTAGGAGATTTAAGAAGAAATCTGTTAAGAGGATAGTGGAAAAGCGTGTGGCCAAAGCTATTGAAGAATATGAAAAGACAAGAACTGACTCAAACAATGCTGGTGGATCTGGATCAGCAAATACTGGAGGGACTGTTGCACCAGAGATGCATGGATGTTCGTATAAGACATTTACGAACGGCAAACCTCACTCTTTCAACGGGACTGAAGGTGTAGTCGGACTGAAACGTTGGTTCGAAAAGATGGAGCAGGTGTTTGAGATTTGCAAATGTGCTGAAGATGACAAAGTGAAGTTTGCTATGTGCACGTTCGAGGGTCGTGCTCTGACCTGGTGGAACGGAAATGTTCAAACTTTGGGACTTGCTAATGCTAATCAGATCCCCTGGAGCAACGTAAAAGCTATGATGACTACTGAATACTGCCCAGCAACTGAAATCCAAAGGATGGAGCAAGAGCTTTGGACTTTGACTTTGAAAGGAGATGACATCGAGGCATACAACAATCGCTTCCACGAACTGGTTTTGATGTGTCCTGAGTTGGTGTCAACTGAAAAGAAAAAGATTGAAAAGTACATTCGAGGATTTCCCGAGGGAATCAAAGGAAATGTTACTTCTTCAAAGCCTGCGACTTTGCATGATGCAATCAACATGGCTCGAGAACACCCTTTTTACAAAACTAAAAATTATTGTAACCAACCTGTTTCAAGAAAGCATTATATAAGAAATGGCGGTAAAGAAGTCACTAAAATAGACTTCAAGAAATAATCATTGCCATGTTTTATGTTGTTTGTATATTGAGTTTCAAGCCTTCTTTAAAAACTTTGAGATTTCTAAAAGCCGTTGTTAGAGAACACACCTCAAATGAACACCGCCACATCTCCACCTCAAATAAACACCACTACACCTCAGAATTTCAGATGAATGTGTAATGGTGTTTTATTGATTTGTGGTAGTGTTTATTTAAGATGTGATTGTGTTTATTTCTTCTTCTATCAACTAACTCCTCTCAAGAATCCCAAAAAATCTTATGAAGTTTTAAAGGACGACATAAGATTGAATAGTGTTTATTTTATAGATTTCATGCTCCTAACTTTTTACAACCATTTCTTATATAATGCTCTTCAAGACACAATAAAGCGGATGAAGTTTCCTAGTTCAGGTTACCCGAAAAGCTAGTCTTTGACTCGGATGTAAGCAACAAGCAGCGTAACTGGGTCAACCCCATGTCCCTTGACACCCGAAATGAGTAATATACGGTCACTTTAGCTGCGGTTCTCTTTGAGACACAATGTTGTTTGGAGTATGTTATACAAAAGGGAAAATTCCCAAAAAGGTCCAAAATTGAAAGGGTGTGTGCCACTTTACCCCAAACAAAAGTTTTTTTTTCTTAAAATAGCCCAGGGCAACCGGGCAACTTAAAAAGAAATTGAAAAGTGTCCCTTACTATAATATTTAAGTACAAAATTTTTGGGCAACCTATCTGTATTTTAATATTTTAATATTATAAGGGACACATGTCAATTTCTTCTTAAATTGCCCAGAGATATTTTGAGAAAAAAACTTTTTGGTGGGTTAATGAGGTATTGACCCTTTTGAGAATTTTTCCGAGAAATGCTACATCCACTAAAAAATTACAAAATTTATCCGCATAATAACATGACAAGTGAATTGGATGAATCATTTTGTATAATGCTCTCCTTCATACTTTTCATCCACCATATTAATATGACACATATGTATGTGGATTTTATTTTATAAATCTTTTCTGGATGTGCATTTCTTATTTTCCCTATACAAAAATGTATATTTTTCTTCATGCTCTCATGGTCCCATCTAACAATCAGAGTACAATGATTTTCTTGTTGGGCTTAGATAACAACAAAATAAATGTGTGAGCTTTGTTACAGACCTTGTTGCTGGTTCGTTTGGTTTGGTGCGTTAGGGTCTGTTCAAGCCCACTAATGAGCATTATATATATAATGATTAGAGTTGTCGAGTATTGTTCACGTTAACAACTGTTGATGGCCCAACCCATCTGTGTTAGCCCGGCCCATGTGATGACCCATTGCTAAGGCCCGTTTTGCAATTGTATAAGGATTTGACCTCTTTCCTTCTCTCTCGAATGTTCTTCCACATCACACACACAAACTTACACCGCTTCAAGAAGTTATATAAGCATATGTATCTCGGTTGATCCAGTTTAGTCTTCATCACCATTTTAGAAAGGTTGGCTTCGTCGCGTGTTGTTTGCACTAAACAATAATTAGACTCGAGACCTCGCATAATGTTATTAACACCTCACCAAGAGAGGTATGTTTTAATTTTCGATTCATGTGTTTTAAGTTTCAAAAAACACTAGCAAGTTCGTGTAGCTTTTTGTTTTTTTATAAAAAACATATTTGGTGTTTTGAAATTAAAAGTTCAATAGAAAATTTATGTCGTTTATCTTGGGGTTTTGAAATTAGTTATTTAGGGTCAACGTTCCCTTTGCAACTGGGGTAAAATCCCCTTTTCCATTTTTAGCTACGTCGCGTGTATGTTTTCACTAAACAATAATTAGACTCAGACCTCAGCATATATTTAGTGGCCACATACGGGTTGTTAACCAACTAGGACGACCTCGTAATGGTTTTCTTAGTTATGTAGTTATATCATTCAAAAATGGCTATTAGTTTAATAAACGAGTATAAAATCTTGGCGTGTTGCAATGAAATATTAAAACATGGACTTCCCGTAAAGAATGAAAATCTGTTTCTTAATGTAATTCTCTTTTATAAAGTAAAGACTTATGAATCATATATAAATATAAACAAATTTAGCAACAAATCATGAGGAACGACATAACTCTTTGTAGTAAAGGATTTTGATGTTCATTTCACTTTTCACATATTTTTGTCAATGGAAGGCTTAGGATCATGTGAAAAGCGTTAACTCAGTACGTTTTGAATGAAAAAATTCAACTGTAAGAAAAAGAATATGGAGAAATTTCACTACTGAGGTTAAGAAAATACGAGAATTGCTTAAAACATTTATTCCTCATTTTGTTGAACAAAAATTTGATCTGGATTATGTCGTTTACAATTGATTTGATTATATGTAATGATGAACTGCAGTGAATATTTAGATATGTGAATGTTATATTGGCAAGTAGAGAAGAGCAGTATCACAAAATACATGTAACCATTCAAATAACCGAATTAAAAGGTGGAACTTGTTAAACAGTTTATATTTGAACATATATACCAAAAGTTAAGCTTTCTGCTAACACACAACGTTCGAAGTTGGTTTATTTCGCTATTTGGCTATTTCAAAATGCAATACTAAGCCAAATAAATGATTTTAAATAACTTCTAAGCCAACACCTCTCGATTTTTACAACCGGTGTTGACATATCAGCATAGCGGTTTAATGTTTTTTTAGCTTTGCGGTTTGGGTTTTTAATGTTTACATTGTTTGTATATTAGGATCTGAAGGATTCCGTTGTTAAAGCATTGGGGTTTCAATCAGACAATGCAAATATATTTGGGTTTGAGTTAAAGGATGCATCAGTAGGTCGATCCATTGTGTTTGATTTAGAAATTAATAACAAGGTTCTTCCGATAAAACTGTTGGAGAATGTAAACAAATGGGAAAACGTATCTTAATCTAAGATGGGACTAAACTGAGGTAGACCCGTACTCATTTCAATGTTTTTTTTTAGTCTCATTAGGCAAGAAAGAGGCGGCACTTTTGTCGGACCAGGTTAGTTAGCTTCTTTGCTTGCATACCTTTATGGTCATCTACCTCTTTCACTTTTCGGTAGCGACACCTATATGTCGAAACAAACTCACAATAAGCGGCTCATGGGTTACTTGACCAAAAATAAAGCAATGACCAAATTGAAGAAGCAGGCCAAACGCACACTTACATGGTAGGTAAAGAACCATCACACCCTGTACAAAGTTAATATTATAAAAATTAACCGGCCAAAGCGGCCAATTATATGTTACACTATGATGCTCATCTTTTTTATATGCTGAATTACAGCTTGGCAGAATGAAGACTGCACATATTATGGAATATCATGATACTGAATGTTGCGGTAGATGGTGCACATTAATGAGTACCTGCAAATGACGCTGCAAGATGCAATACAAATGGTGAAAACAACATGAGCCTTTTAATGCATACCTTCTGATACATCGGTCATAAGAAGGTATTTGTGTTTAATGCATTAGTTTGATTTTGATTTCTAAAACTAAGATGTAGGTTATTACTCATATTAGTTACTTGCATTTAACTTTTTATTGCAAACTGTTTTTTTAACGCAAAAGAAAACACATAATAACTTATTTCTAATTAATAGCCACGCACTGTTTATCCAGACTATAACTCGCAGAAAGTAATTTTGAACACCCTCTAAGTAACCTTAAATTAGGAATCTTAGACACTCCATTAGTTACTTCAAGCGAGTTGTGGAAAATTCATTGGAAAATTGAACTGCAACATACATTGCAATACTATTTAGCTTATTGGTAGACACTACATTAATTACTTCAAGGGAGCTGTGGAAGATTCCATGAAAAATTGAACCGCATCATACATTGAAAAAGTATTTAGCTTATAGTTGGAATAACATTATCGGTACTTTAAGCAATGTGAAAGAATAATAGACTGCAAGTATACTTAGAACATATATAATAAAAAAATGCAAATATAAGCAGATTAAGATTAATAAGACCCTGACATATATTCTGTATGAAACTAGACAATATACTTAGAATCGATGTGATTTAAAAAGATCAAAAACAGAAAATTTTATTTTCTCACTGTCGTTTTAAGGTATGAATGAACTCACCCCATGTACATATTTTAGTTTCTTATCGTATTTAGTATATTAATTATCTCATAATTTTCAAATAAAAATAGACAAGAAAATTTTAATTGGACCAGAGACATTGACTCGCAATAGAAATAACTTTATTCGATCCCGATCATGACATCTAAGCTTCTTTTTCCTTTTGCGCTGCTTTGATACATTTTCACTATTTTGTATGTCCAGGTTTGTCGCCCAATGTAGACATTCCTACACGTTCTGACCACCCCCAGCCATATGCTACAGGTAAGCTCTCTAATACTAACTTTGTTTACTGATGTTGAGCAGGTTCGCACACAACAACATTGTTTCTATACATTGACTTAAGAAAAGATGGGCGTCCATATTTTTTGACCCTGGATCAGAAAAGAAATCACTCGCTGTTGGAACACGCCAAAAGCAAGGCGGGGCTTCGTAGCGGCGGTAAAAACACCAAGTGGTCGGGTAATGAAAGAGTGAATACGGGAAGATTGCTATTCTGTATGATATATAACAGCTTTAGTATGCATTTTTATAAAAATTGCTATTCAAGATTGCTATATAACAGCTTCACTATGCATTATGTTGCATTTTATGCTTTTACAAAACCTAATAGCAATTCCAGAACTATGGATATATACTATATATTATGGATGCGGTTATGTATTTTCAAGCTTCACTTCTTATGTAATAAACTCGCAAAAAAATAAGCCCCGCAGCAGCGGGCGGGCTATCTTGCTTGTTCACTCTAACTCAAAAAGAGCCACACTTACATTACATATACCAACTTAAACTAAAAGAGCTAAACAATCAGTTATATAGAATCAGTCCGAGTAGCCAAACAACTTTCAAACCCAAATGTAAAAAGACAATACATAAACATAAATATAAGACTTTGAATACTTACCATATTTTCTTAAATCATGTAACTGCAGCATAAGAATAAGAAAGGAGTGGGGGATAGATTAAGGAAAAAGTTGTAACAGGTGTTTTCGGAACAAAGATCTAAGGCAACAATAACCATCAGCTTAATTTGTTCCAAAACATCTATTACAACTCCTCCCTCAAACTTATCTCCCAATCCCTTATCTCTCATTTTTCGCAGATTGAATTCATACCCAAAGATTGAAAAAGTGGTAATCCCAATAGAAAGAAAAAAAGGAAGAAACAGAAGAGATGAAGAAGAAATAAAAATGTATGAATTAGGGGTTCGACTTTTGTAGGCGACTTAGAAGAAGGTGGAGGTATAAGAAGTTAGTGGCTGGTGAAAAGTAAATGAAAGAGAAGATGCCCTAGTAGATACAAGAAGATAAGCCCAAAAAGAACACTACTTTTAAGATAATACAATTTCTCATTGCGTTAATTATGTAAACTTTTTGTTGATTTAGGGTTGGCGCAATGGGATGGGATCAGGGTTGGAGCCTATATTACAAGCCGAAAGGTAAAGCTTATATTTTTGTAAAGTTGTTTGACAAAATAGTCGAAGGTAAAGCTTATTAATGTAAAATCACATAAAAATACACGAAATTAAATTCACATATATTTTCAGCTTTTGCGTGATAATCCATTATATTTTGAAATGTATTTACGTAAATTCACATATATTTGAGTTAATTTCATAAATGGTCCTTGTGGTCGTCCAAATTTAACGAAAATGGTCCCTCGACTTTTTTATTAACGGATCTTCTCCCCATGGTTGTGACCCATAACGGGTTTGGTCCCTTGGGGAGAGGATCCATAACGGGTTTGGTCCCATGACCCATAACGGATTTGGTCCCTATAGAGATCAAACCCGTTATGTTTCACAACCATGGAGAGAGGTTCCGTTAAAAAAAAGTTGAAGGACCATTTTCGTTAAATCCGAACGACCACAAGGACCATTTATACAATTAACTCCATATATTTTCAGCTTTTGCGTGATAATCCAATAATAACAAAGAGAACTTATATTATAAGCAGGCCTATTACTAAGGTTCAAGCCCCTATAAACCACATAAGCCTCGTTGTCAAACATATCCTTAATATTGCTATTGCTTTTATTGCAAAAGTTTATAAAGTTGTTTGTTCACAATTTCACATGGCCTTTAATCTCGAGTGTATAAATTACGCCACTCCAAATGTGCTTTTCTTTTTTGGAAAATGACTCGTAAGAAAAAGGATTTTCAAGCTTTGTATATACTTGCACTTCTACAGTTTATATACATGTGAAGAAGAGTAAACAAACTTTTACAACAAAACATTCTATTCTATCAACATTGAAAAAAATGTATGACCAAGTATAATAGCTGAATCGCATATTTTACCTTAAAAGGCAAGGCATTACTATTAAGCATCATAACTAAACCGATTAGAAGCAAGATCAAAGAACAACCAACCAAGGATACACCAAGTAGGAGATAACCAAAATCACACTTACATGATTTGTATCAAATTTTTTGCAAAACTCAAACACTAACGTAAACAAACCACAAATGAAGCATTACTAAATGTGTAACACATTTACATTGTGTTCTCTAGTTCTAGTTAAGAAAAAAAAATGAAAGAAAGTGAAAATGAAACAGCCCATGCCCACGGTTGTGGTTTCTCGGTATTCAGGTTAAAGAAAAGAAATGGATAGAAATGAAAGGCTAAAGTAGTTTGAGTGTTTTTTTTTGATGATTACAGAAAGGAAAGTGGTTTCCTCCTATTTTGGGAGGAACATTGTTTGCCTCTTGCTTTTCTTTAATGACAATATAACTAATAAAACACATTGTTAGCTGAAATAACTCAAAAACACAGTGTTAGTAATGCTTCATACCCAATGAACCATGCTTTTCCCAAGATTCGCTTACCAATTGTCCATTCAACTAGGTCGGATCTAAAAGATGGCCAATAAAATAAAAGTCAACATTCAAATTACATGAGTTTTCTTCCAAAACAAAGGTGGCTTATGATTTTGTACATTCCAAAAAAATCATTTCACCACTATACAATTGTAACAAAAGAAATTAGTCAGCAAAAACTAACTCAGGTTATAGCAGTAACTATGAGATCCACAACAAAGAGGTTTGCACAAAAAAGAAAGTATCAACAAACTCCAACCTGATGTGACTGAAACAAAATATGAAAAAATTAAATTAATATGTGAACATGTAAAAATAAAAGGGTTACAGATAAGAAAAAGAACAGCGTCTCACTGAGTTGCACAGAGACATGCACTACATTGACTACATTATAGAAGGTTTAAAGCAAGTATAACGACTTTGAACTCAAAGTTGATTATCAATGTAAAAAAAATTAGAATCAAAAGACATCATCAAGATCTAGTGATCAAATTCTAATATGCTATAAACACAAAATTAATATGACTAATTAACTATATATATATCAAGTGAAGTGATCTAAACACAAGTGAGGCACATACTACTGTCCTATCTCTAATGTACGATACCTTAATATCAAACCACTACTGTTGCCTACCTATTAAGATGTCATCATCGATTTAATATTAAACTCTTCCATATCTTAACCTGCCAGGGCGACACATGACCCTATTATTCGCAATCAAAGTGTAAATGTTTACAGTTTCTACGTTTCATGCATATAAGATATCCATATACTTGTA
Source organism: Tanacetum coccineum (assembly GCA_026074375.1). NCBI lineage: Eukaryota > Viridiplantae > Streptophyta > Magnoliopsida > Asterales > Asteraceae > Tanacetum > Tanacetum coccineum. The sequence goes on along the minus strand of BQNB010069294.1, from coordinate 12,759 downwards.
GACTTGGATACAATATGTGAACATGGATACATTATGAGCCTATATGGGAAAAAAAATGAGGCAAGCTATCCAAAACTGCAAGTCAATCCGCACAAGGTTTCATTCAGGCATCCACATGAGAAATTTTTGCTAACTTTAATACATGATGATTAATTGTGTACATTAAGATATATTGATGATTTAAGATCAGGTAAACATGCTCTGGGAACAGGACATATAAAAATTGGGTTGATTTCGTTCTTGCAAATAAGTTGAGGACTCTGGTCATACTGTATCCTAATGCATCTATATCTCAGAAACAAAATGGTTATTCGACAGTGAAGTCAAAACTGTACTCCCATTAGGTGACTGAAGAGGCAGTTGACGTTTTGATACATCATAGTATAATATACGTAGATAAGTAATATGACTTATTGTGAACTATGATTGATGGATAACGGGTATCAACGTGTAGACGCATATTCCCACCCTCCCCATAAAAACTGAATCGTCCAATTGAGCATCTAGTTGAGGAAAAGTCTGACTATTATAAACACTTGACAAAAGGATAAAATCTTGTCTGATCAAATCAAATAGAAGTGGATCAGAACAGCGCATCTAGTCTAAAAGTCTTATGAAGGGATTTCTTTAGGGAGAGGGATTAATTCCATTTGGTTTTAATCTTAACTATGTTACCTTCTGTAACGAATTCATGGCGTAAGACTAGCAGTTATCCAAGAACTAGCTATATATGAATTATTCAAAGGAAAGATAATAGACAACTTGCACAAACATATATATGAGAATGCAAACTTAATAAGCATCGCTACAAGAGAAGACTTTTAGGTACCTGGATCAACTTGACTTTACATTGACCTCAATCATGTCACCATCTTCCATCTCGAGACTGCTAGGAGTAGCTGTGGGGACAACTTTATCCCCATCAAAGCAAAAGACTAAGTTTTCCACCTTAACCTTTGCTTTGTCAGCATACATTTTGAATAGCCTCTCAAACTTATCATCCTACAACAACGGGGTACAGGGTGAGATCATCTAGCATAGTAAATGATGACAGTAGAAACATCCATCCTACTGTAATATTCAGTTTGAATATTTTGAGCTGAAAGAGCCTACCGTGTAGACACGAAACTGCTTCTGGCCATCCTTGTCTTGGATGGAAATAACTATCTTCGATCTTTCAGCCACAGGTTTTGATGGCTTCTCAACCGGACTTTCAGAAGCGGCATCCATTGAAGACTTAAGATCTCTTTCTACATTCTCTTCTTGCGCGATTGCTTTAGCTGATTCTGTAATAGAAAGTAACTCCTGCTGCTTCTGCCTATCATTACATGCATAAACCAATCAAAAGAAGCAGAAATAGCATAAGTGTGAATGCTTAGTGAACCAATATCTACAAAATGGAAAAATCTCAATAGTCAAAACTAGTAACCAGAACTCAAAATGCGGTCGCACACTTCTGTTTGGTTCTACATGGCCTCTATAAGATGGTTATGATTAACATTTAACAAACAACTTAACCAAAAGATTGTCCATTATCTTAAATTTAGATGAGCTAAGCCATATACAAAGTAATAAAAAAAACAAAGGAGCATTTGAGTACTCAAAAACAGTTAAATCGACATATAAAACTAGATAAAACAAACTGAAGCCCAGAGAAGTGCCTCCTAACTATCATCTGACACGGACAACTTTCCTTGTACAGGGAAATAGCTAAATAGGCTAAAACATAAAGAAAAAACGCATTTGAGTCTATAAAAAGGTAAACTCTTTCAAAAAACAGTCTTCGGATATATCTTCATCCACCTCCCTTGTTTTCTAAGCGTGCATCTAAATTCTAAAGTCATAGATAAATATCATTCACTTTCTTAGCAATCAGTTATCCAAGCTATCCTAGAGGTCTATGTTATCCCTGATTTGTAAATTCAAATAATTCTTTAACATCTATATATCAATAACACAATGACGTAATCATTAGTCTCGTTGTGTCCCCATGTTCTCTTTGGTGGTGTTATACCATATAATTTACAAAAATAAAATAAAATAAATGACCATCATTATTTCATACATCATACCCTAAAACCTGAATGGTATTTCTTATCACATGAAACTATCGATGTCTGCACCACCTTCAGGTCTGCTTTATTCTATGCCTCAAGAACCTCTTGATCTACTGATTGCAAGTAGTAAAAGAACTATTCCTAGAAACTTCTATAGCAGCTAAAGTTGCACACCATGTAAACTGATTTAACCCTACTTGCTTTGAAAGTCTGAAACCCACTACACTCCAAATAATGCAGTAGGATGCTTCTAATACAGAATTCGGGTAGCAGATTATGTTAGCCAAAAGATTAATTTCATAATTGGCCAATAACTCTTATCTTAATATGCATGAAATGTTAGCTCACTAAAGCGAAAATAAAGTTATGTGAACATCTATATCAACGACAGTTGCAGCGGTGAACACAATTAAGATTAGAATATCGAAACACAGAAAAAATAAGTGCAAAACCCCAAGTCGCCATAACGCCTATAGATATACTTAAATAAGTATTAAAGGTTGCAACGGTTTTCATTTCATAATGAACATACAGTATCCACTAGCCTCTGTGGCTACTTATGATGGAATATAAAGAGAAACGATATGCATCCAAATTCCAAAATAAAAGTAAAGTGACTACCCTATCAAGAAAGTCAATGACCTTAAGACATCTCTTACGAGAAGATGATACAGTGAAATTTCAAGCTCTTATACACTAATGCTAATACTGAGACCGAGTGTTTTCATTGTGATAGTCTGATATTTAGGTATTGTGAAGCAAATCAACAATATATTGTAAACGAGTCAAGGCTTATAGAAAGCCATAAACAACCTTCACATAGCCTTACAATCTCGTCAACTAACATTTCATTCAGTATACATCCACAATAAACATTATCATAACATCCATACACCCGGACAAAACACATTTCCATCAACAAATTAGCAATCTCAATTGAAACGTGTTTTTGGTAATTATACCTCAACTCCTTTATACTATAACTCTCACGAGGTTTCTGTTTGTTAACAACCAACTTACGAGGTGGTTCCAACCAATCCACGACATTTAATATGTATGAAATGTTAGCTCACCAAAGCGGAAATAAAGTGATGTAAAAATCTATATCCACGACATTTACAGCGGCAAACACAAGTAATATTAGGATATGTTAAAAGAGTAAAAATAAACGTAAAACGACTAGTAGACTAGTAGCCATATTGACTATATGTCTACATGTATTTAAATAAGTATCGAAGGTTCTAACACTTTCCATTTCTATTGGAAATAAAGTCTATCCACTAGTCCCGGTGACTAACTAATGAATAGAGAGAGAATCAATATGCATCCAAATTCCATTACTGTAAATTGACAATGCTATTAAAAAAGTCAATGACCTTTAAAAAATTAATTCTTAAACAACCATGTATCAATATCAACATTCACATAATTATTAGTCTCATTATGCCTCCATGTTGTCTTTGTTGGTGTTCTACCATATATAATTTATAAAACCAATCGCCATCATACATAAATTATAACATATTACTAATATGCACAATTCTATCTGACAGGTATTTGTATCATATGAAGCTATCGATGTCTGCACCAACTTCACTCTGTTTTATCCTATGGCTCAAGAAGCTCTTTATCTACTGACTGCAAGTAGCAAAAAAAACTACTCCAAGCAACTTCTATAGCAGCTAAAGTTCATAGTATGTAAACCCCCTGCACGGCTGCACTCCAAATAATGCAGTAGGATGCTTCTAATACAGAATTTGGATAGCATATTATGTTGCTCCTATTTTCCGAACTTACTTCAAACAGATAATTAAGTTCATAGTTTGTCAATAACTCTTATGTAAAGTAAGTAATCAAGGTCATTAGATGTATGAAATGTTAGCTCACTAACGCAGAAATAAAGTGATGTGCAAAATTTATATCCACGACATTTAAAGCGGTAAACACAATTACGATTAGAATATGATAAAAGAGAAAAAGTAGACGTAAAACGACTAGTAGGCTAGTAGCCATATTGACTGTAAATATATTTAAATAAGTATCGGAGGTTCTAACACTTTCCGTTTATATTGGAAATAAAGTCTATCCACTAGTCCCTGTGACTAATTAATGAATAGATAGAGGATCAATATGCATCCAAATTCCATTACTAATATAAAGTGACGATGCTACCAAGAAAGTCAATGACCTTAATAAATTCTCTCTCTTACGAGAAGAGGAAAGGATGTAAAATTTAGTAAACGAGACAAAAGAATAGACTTAGTAGAACACTTTCTCGAGGGAATCACTAATCATGGCATATCATAATATCGTAAACGAGTCAAAACTTGCAAGATAAACACCATAAACAGCCTTCACATACGCATATCATCTCGTCAACCAACATTTCATTCAAAAGTCACCACAATAGAAATATAATCATCATCAGCGAATATTAACAAGCTTCAAATATTTTACCTCAACTCCTTAATAGTCGAACTCTCAAGCGGCTTCTGTTTATTAACAACCAGCTTAGGCGGTGGATCCAACCAAGTCAAATCATCATCGTCGTCTTTACCGTTATCAATATCAACAACTTTCGCATCCAATTGTACCTTTTCACCCTATCCAAATATTAAAACATAGTGTCACACACCACCTCTATCGCGACAACATTTTAATAACACTAATACATTATACAGATCAATATTTCTTAACGTTATAAACAGTATTCGCAGGGGTGTTCGTTTAAGCTTATTAACGTCCGGCTTATTTTGAGACTTATAGAAGCTTATTATTATGAGCTTATATAGGCTTATGTAAGTAAAAAAAAAAACTTACAGTAGAAGAAACAGTGGATTTGGTGCGTTTGGATGGAACTAAACATCTAACATCATCATCATCATCATCATCTGATCAATCAATTAATCATCAATTTATATAAAATAACAATAATTAAATAGATAAATAAAAATATAAAAAGTAACCGTCATCAAGGGAGACGTAATTAATAGGCTGAACACGAGTGTAATCAAACAAAGGCTCAAGTTCTTCAATTGGTTCTGCTGCCTGTTTAATAAGAATTAATTAAATAATTAGTGTGATTGAAATTAATTAAACCTAATTTTAATTTAGGAATCGTGTAGAGGAAGAGTCGTACCATTGTTGGAGATGATGTGATTGTGTTGTGGTTACACTCACTCTTGACTCTCGCACAAATTTTGTTATTTTTGAATGTTTGAATATTGGGTCATGATGGGCTATCAAGCCGAACTAAAAGCCCGTGTCATAAAAGGTTAATCACCGTAAAAATGTAAAATGATTTAAGTGGGCTCGTCATGGTCCAAAAACCAGATTGGACCAAAACCTAAATTGGTGCAAAAGTTCGAACCGAGGACCGGACCAAAATGTTTTGTCCAGGTTCAGTTCAGGTCGGTCCGGTCCGATCAGATACGGTTTATCGGTTCAGTTCGGTCTGGTCCAATAAAACATAATAGTCGGTTGTGTGTAAGACCGAACTAGTTCGAAGATCGAGAATGAAGAAAAGAGTAGACCGAAGGGCATACCAAAATATGTTTGGTCCAGTCTGGTCGTTACGGTTTCTCAGTCAGTCCTTACCAAATTAATTGTTCAGCATTTTATTTTGAGATGTTCGAAAATATGTACACTTTGTGTTTCAACCAATCAAAAGTAATTTTAGTGTTGTAGTAATGATAATATTTTATAGTGAATAGTATAGTTAGTAGAATTTTCTAAAATTTTAAGTAATATAAAAGAAGTGAACATTCATTTTGGGATGGATGAGGTAATATTTTACTTGAGCTTCTTACAAATAATTTAAGGCCCAAAACTCATTAGATATATATTTAGGTCTCGTTTGGTTAATAAAAGGATTTGAAATCAAATTTAAAAGAATGAAAAAAAATGAGGTAAGAGAACAAAAATTATTAAAAGAATTTATTTTAATAGTTTTGAATAATTTACTGGAAAGAAAGTAGGACGATTTTATTTTTTAATAATTAATTTATGTATAGATTGTGAAAAAGTATATATATGTATAGGATAAAGATCAAATAAAAAGACAAATATTCGTGAGAAATATAAAAAGATTTATTTTTTTTTAAAAATTCTCAAAAAATTCTGAAAAAATTCCACAAGATCGTGTATGTTGGTGCATGAAAAAGTTGTAAAGGAAGTTTTTCTAAAAGTGGATAGTTTTGCCCAAAAAAAATTATGAAAAAAAATGTTTGTGCATCAAAAATTCGTTTTTGTACCCAACGTCTTTTGACTTTTTGCATCAAAATTTTATTGCGTATCAAACTATAACAAGTCAAAAAATTTGTGCATCAAAATTTCTTTTTTTGCGCATTAAAAAAACGTATAAAAACTCAAAATTAGAAAAACTTCTTTTACAAAAGTTTTATGCAAAAAAAGTAAACGAGCAACGAAACAACAAAAAATATTATTAGTAAAAAGAAATCAAAAAAAAAAAAAGTAAAAGCAATATTATCAAAAAATATAAAAAGAAAACAAATGATAACAAGCAAAAATTCAAAAGAAGAACAATGTGTGCAATGAAAACAAAGTATACTTTATGCAAATAGAAATAAATCAAACTAAAAAACAAAACAAATAATTCAGTACAAGAAACAATATAAAAACCAACCAAATACAATGATAATGCCGACAAACAAAACCACATATTCTCAAACACGTACCACCAAAAACCAAATATAAGAAAAAACGGCAAATACCGCACCCAATCTCACCTCACCCTTACCAAACCATGCAGCCCCTCTACACCCCCACCATCAAAAAAGCCTAACAACCATCCAGCACAACAAAACCACGAAACAACAACTACTCCCACTTCCCCCCCCCTCCCAAACAGAACACCACCCATCCCACCCCCCACCCACCTGCCTCCACTCGCTCAATTCCCCCAACCCTATGCCACCTCCACACCTGCCCCCCCGCCCATCCCCTTACTCCCCACCGCCAACTAACATCCCCCAATACCCAACACAGCCCACCACTCCTCCACCCTCCGCCTCGCCTACGAACTCCCGCACCTACACACCTCACAGCCCCTCCACGCCCCACCTATCACCACCCCTACCCATGCTCCCTCACCCTCCCCCCCCACCTCACCTCCTCACCACAACATCCCCCCCTCCAGCCGACTGCCAGACCCCCCCTCGCCACAATAACCAACCCCCCCCCCACCCCCCCCCGCCCCCTCCCCGCTTCACCCAAACCCCCCGCAGCCACCTCCCTCGCCTCCACGTCCTTCCCCCGACACCCACCCGCCGACGACACCCCTCCTCGGCCCCATCCCCCGCCCCCCATCCCGCCACCCGCCCCCCATCCCACCGCTCCGTTCCCCGCCGGCCCGCCCCCACCAAAATCCACCCCCTCCCCTTCTCCCCCCTCAATATCCCCCCCCCTCACCCTTACACCCCAAGCCCACACGCCTCACGCCCTACCCCCGCCCTGCCCCTACACCATCACCTCTCCCCAACCCCACTAACGCACCACCCCACCCCACGGCCCCTCCAGCTCCTCCCCCTGCCCCCCCCCTGACCTCCACCCACCCCACCTCCCTGCCCAGCATCGACCCCTCCCCCCCACCCCCCCCCCCCCTCACCTCCACACCCATCCACCGACCCAACCGCCTAACCCCACTCTCCCCCACCCCCACACACAATGCGCACTGCGTCCCCTTCGCACCTCCCCCACCTCCCGCTCCACCTCCCTTGCCACCCCGCCCCCCCCTCTCCATCCCCCCACATACTCCTCCCACTCCACAACCCCCCCCCACCCGGCTCCCCGTCAGCATCGCCCGTCCCCCCTGACCCCGCCAGCCCTCCCCACAGCCAACCACATCGCCCCACCTAACGCCCCCCTCCCCTTCCCTGCCACACCCCCCCCCCCCCCTACCCCACCCCCACCCCCTCTCTCCCCCACCGCCACCCCCTGACCCACGTACCCCCCCCAACCCACCCCCCCCCCTGCCACGCATCCCCCTCTTCCCCCCACGCACGCTTCTCAAACCCCCCTGCACCCCCCACCAACCCCCCTCCCCCCTTCCCCACCTCTCGCCTCACACCCACCATTCTCCCCACCCCCCGCCCCCGTCACACATCTCACCCCACACCACCTCCAAGCCCGCCCCCCCCCCCTCCCAGAAATACAGGAATAAATTAATAGATCGAACAAATTCGCGCCATAAAATACAAACAGTATCTTATAATAACCTACCTCCCGGAAAAATTATCTTTTAATTTAACCTATCAACAATCTGTAAATGTATATTAATAAATATCGATATCATAAAAATATATATAGTATATAAATATAATAATATATAACAAATATATATGGATGGTCCATTAAACGAGTTAGAGGGTGCGTATGTATGCGGGGTAGGTAGGTGGTGATCAGGTGATGAATCATCCCAAATAAGTAGTATGGTTCCTAAGTCGGAACTCAAGCATTAAAGACTAAATCCTAAAATCTGTCAAGTGGTAACCCAACAATCGAATGGCTGGGTTTTTGAAAAAAAAATGGTCAGTATTACATTATTTTTGTACTGGGGCATATGTCTTTCTCTAACCACATAAAAAATTTTAATTTTTTCTGATTAATTAATACAATAATTTTATATCTTTTATATTTATCTAACTAACGAAATAAGTTTTATAAACTAACATATCAATTGTATAATTTAAACTCAAACTCAAATCCAAATCTAAATCATAATCCTAAACCCGTCTACAAACCAAATGAGCCCTTAGATTTGCAAAGGACATCTTATTAGCCATGAATCAATCTTTCATTACCGGGCCCACTTCAACTGCAAAAACCTCTAACTAAGCAATTAAAATTTAGAATGAAACCATTACTTATATCCAAAAGGCTTAAACCAAACGACTTCTTTAAGGTAATTGGAAAATATATATGTATATATGTATATATATGTATATATATGTGTGTATATATATATATATATATATATATATATATATATATATATATATATATATATATAATATTTAGGTTGTCCTCAGTAAAAATGTACATTAGTACATAGAAAACTTGAAAATAAAAGTTGTGATTGGTAATGGAAATACAGTTTTAAGAAAGATCAATTCAAAATATTTGAAGCTGAATTAAACTCATACATATTTTTTCTTGTTTAGAATTATATGGCAATAACTAATTGCATAGGATAAAAAACAGCATTATTATCGCGTTGATAGATGAAAGACATCACCAACCTTTTGGACCTGTATAAATATTTTTATCGCATTACGCAGTCTAGTGGTCTATCAAAATAATTTTTAGAAATGATATTTTCTTAGACTAGAATGTGAATACATTAGTCAAAAAATGACTAAATTTTAAAATTTTCTTAAAATACAATTATAGACTTAGAACAACTATTATAGTATACTAACATGATGCAGGGAGCACCATATCAAACCAGTTGAGCCAAATAAATAGTAAAATATGCGTGCTATAGTGAATTGTGAGATGATGAATAGTAAAGGCTACAATAAAGCTCATTTCCTTCCTCACTGTCTCATTAACTCGACACCACGAAGCTTCCTTACCACTAAATCCCACCGCTCCCCCAAAGAAAAATGGTACCAAACTTCTTTCCATCAGCAAAAAAAAAGATTACCAATTTTATTTGGAATCTTCATATGCAACAAATTAGGAAAAATTTATTCCCAGTACGCCTGTGGTTTGATTCTTCCATTAACAAATTTCGTCATATATGTTTTGCCTTAAATAATTTGGGGGATAAATAGGAGTTACAATCGTAACGGGGGTCTAAAAGTTCATATTCACCCCTAAAGTATAATTAGTTTGTTTTAAACTTTTATAAAAGTTTATATCTTTACCCTTTAACGATTTATTACTTACAAAGAAATTAGAGGTGATGATAGTATGATACAGAAATTGGCGGTATCACTTTGGAAAGGATAATCGGCTCGAGGGAGTCTCTTATCGAGGATGATTAAGGGTCTTGCGATATGAAATCTGCTAAGAAAGAATAATGTTAGTCTCACCATAGGAGGGTTCTCTCACGATCAACCTCGGGCGTAAGAATATGATTATAATGTTTTAATATCGATAAAGTATGAGGGTAAGTGTGTGTTATAAAAACATAGCTTGAAATACCAATTTGACCAACTTCGATAAAGGGGGGCTTTACCTGGTTTGAGTCCGTGTGACAGTGGGTTCAAACCACGTGGATTAGTCAGCCTAAAGAGCGGAAACCATGGTTACCAAAAAAAAAACAAATTGACTTGGTATTAATAGGACATTCTTCTTTGTCGTCACCCCCCGGATCACGGGCAGCGGTGTGCGCTATGATGAGATTGATTATACAATGCTCGTGTTGTAACTATCAATTCATGACTATTTGACTTCCGGTGTCCTTAGGATATGTGCCTTCACGAGCAACCAATTTTCAAGCTATTTAGGGAAAAGCTTGGTCCGCACTCTTCTCCCATATATATTTCCTTGCCTTTTCGAGCGGATCACATGATTCGTGACTTGGAATCCACTCAATGTTGAAATTGAGTCGAAGAGTCGTCCGTAAGCTTAATCCTAGATGGTGGTTCTGTGTTCCACAAACAAACTTGGTATAACGGAAAACGCATGCGTGACGGCTTTCGCCACTTATGCACGCATTTTGAGTTTTGGGATGTCTTCGGCCCCTTATGTTTGAGAATTGATTTATAAGGCGGCGGCCGCCTTATACGCCATCAAGAGACATTCTTATAATAGCTTTTACATAAGTGAAATGAAATATTTTATTTTTAAAATCTTTTAACATCTTTTGAAAATACGATTAGCATCGAACCAATACTAACATAATTTTTACATTTAATTTTTACGATTTTATAATTTGCACAACACTTTTAAAAAGCAAGAATATGTTGTTTACTTGAATAATTTTTTTAAACTTCTTTGTTTTTATCCTTCAATTGTTTATTAATAATAGCAGGAGCAGTGTTTGATCACTTAGAAAACCCTTTTCATATGGAGATAGAGATCAAGGGTTTGATTCTCACTCCTTATAAGGCTTGGAGTCTTCTGAAAGTAGCCTCTCTACCTTTCAACAAGAGTAAGGTAGTGTTTGTTTTTTCAGAAATGTCTCTTAACAACATCTTAATCTGACTCATTCAGACGCGATCAGACATTTAGGTCATTAAGACTGTTTGTTTTTTTCATGTCATCCAGAGGCGGTAAGAGAAAAACAGTGTTAAGAGTGTTTTTTTTTATGATCATTAAGAGACAGTAAGAGGCATGAACCTCTTATTAAACTAGATGTGGATGGGTGTCTTAACACCTTTTAATATATTTTTTTAGTTCTTACTTTTTTTTGTTTTTATCTATTTCCTATTTTGTTATGATTTTTTTTATTTTGGTGTTTTTTTATTTTTATTTTTTTTTCTTGTTTCACCTTTGTCTTTTGTTTAAAAACTATTAAAAAGTATTAAATAGAATCATTGCATTTGTTTTGTTAGATAAAGAGTTTATAAGATAATTTGTGACAATTTATATTTTTTTCCAAATTGAAGGGTTCGGTTTCAGACTCATATATCTCAATTCTAACGCGACTCATTTAGTTAATTGTTTTAAAAAGTTCAATTTAAACTGTGACACGTTTATTTTTGTAAAATAAACATGAGATTGCATGTTTTGTTTAAAATAATTTTAACTTTAAATTGATTATATTATAAAATTTGTTTTTTATAGTTCATAAAGTTTATTTTTTTTGTGAATGCAATTGTTTTATATTAAATTGTAAAACTACAGTTTAACACATCTACACATTTTTACCAAAATTTATAATTTTATTTGATTCAGATTTAGATTTCTCAACCACTTATTCAAATTAAGATGGGAATCAGATTCAGACTTTTAAACCGAATATTCAGATTCAAATATACAAATCAGATTTAAATTTAGAGTCCCTTAATAAACAACACCAAATACTATCTTAAGCATGCACAAGATATAAGGGTCCGTTTGGTTTGTACATGGGTTTAGGATTTGGGTCTGGATTTGGATTAAGATTTGGATTAGGATTTGGATTTAGAATTTTAAGTATGAGAGAGAAAATATATGATAAAATGTATACATTATTATTTTTTATAAATTATATAACTGATGACATCAAATAACGTCTATTTTATAGCATCAGTTATCCAACGTAATTAACCCATTTTGTATAATTATTGCAAAGAATTGTTACTTAATCGTTTATATTTGAGAATTGTAGTAATTATGAAGTACTTGGTGAATATTAGCAAAAGGCGCGCATTATGGAGCATAAACAAAGATATTCTGAAGATTACTATTCTGACTACCAATACGATGTATCCATCAAGGAAGATACGGCGTATATGTGCCTGCACTCACCAAAGACCACGAAGGACACAAGAACAATACGTCGTATCCAGGAAAGACAATACATCGTATTCAAGTTATATGGGAATAAAATATTCTGGAAGATATCAAACGTGATCCCTACTCCAAGAAACTCCAATACACCGTATCCAACACCTTGGATACGCCGTATCGACACCGACTCTAGACCTTATAAATACAAAACTCAAAAAAAGAGTTTTAAGTGTGCTAAATCATATTCTCGATACCTAAACCACAAAAGTCGATTTTCAGAGGAGAAAAAGAGCAGAAG
>BQNB010069293.1:4662-33541 GCA_026074375.1 Tanacetum coccineum | reverse complement strand
AAGGTACAAGTTGCATACTTCACTTGATATCTCTCCGGACAGTTGCTGATGTGAAACACAGTTTCCATCTTTTCACTCCATCTTATCAAACCAACCACACCTTCTGTTCCTTTAAAACTCAGTGGTTGACATTTCATGAAATCTTGATAAGTACATTCACGAGCAACAGGCCTATCGCCTCTCCCATTCACATTACGGTTCTCATTACCGTCACCGTTGTCGCCACCATTGTTTCCATTTCCAATACCATTTCCATTACTATTTCCATTACCATTTCCATTTCCATTACCATTACCATTTCCATTACCATTTCCATTACCATCTCCTCAATTGTCATTCCCATTCTCGAGTTCAAGATCTTGGTTAACCCGACGAGCGTCTAGAGCTGCGTCCACGCGTTGGTTGATCATTTCTTCAATTACGGCAGGGGTCGTACCGGAACGAGTGTTAGTCATTGTTCTACATCACAAGACACAACCCATTGTGAGATTTTGAAATGAATACAAGATTATTAGATAACGATAATTTAATACATGCTATGAAATACAATATAATTACAGCACGATTGCCATAATGAATAAATAATAATATAGATAAATAAGAGAGAGAGTCAAAACAAGCTTTTCATTTCAAGAATAAAAGTATAATTCAGTTACAACCAAAATCCAAAATAGGTACATAATCCACAATTATTTCTACTACTAACATCTAGACCTAACCATCAGTCTAGTGTCCTACATGATCATGGTATAACTAGTCTAAGGGCGAAAACCCAAACGTCTCTCAACATACGACTCCAACCTCCTAAGTCTCCCCCGAGTATCATCGCGATTCCTACAAACCTGACGAAACTCCCCCTGGGAAAGAGACATGTGAAGACAAAGACTGTTTATACGATCCCTCTCGATATCCAACATAGCACAAACCTTGAGGTTCTCCAACCTCAAGCTATCAATCCTCTCGATCATACTAACTCTTTATCCCCTAGCTATCAACTAATCAGCCTCCAACCGTCTTTTAACAGTCTCAATCTTGACAATCCTATCAATACGAACCTCAGACATGTGATGGTAAAAGTCACGCACATCATCATTCAAGTCAATCGGCATACCATCGAATGACCTAACAATGCCATCTAGACGAATCAGAAGAATCCTCTCCAGCTGGCTCTATAATCTCTTCCTCAACTATCGGTGCCGACATCGGGTCGATACCTACCTCAACCGTGTCTCCAGCACTGGTGTCAGCCTCATACCCCTCTGTGTCATCCCTGATATCCCTAGGGTCAATCTCAACATGATCTCTAACATCATCCCCATCACCAATACCCAACTCGATATCAAACTCAGTTTCTATAAGATTAATCTCGGTATCCTCCTCTATGCTAGCCTTAGACGAATATGAATCTCTGAACCTCTTACGAGGTGGTAAGAGATCATCACGGGTAGGAGCTAATGATCCCATAACTAGTGTAGATGATGGTACATAATCAACCGAGGATCTACATCTCTTGCGAGATGGTCCAACAGAATGTGAAGATGAATGCAGTGGTCTCTTTGATGAATCTCCTGATGATGACTCTGATGTAGTCGGTGGATACATAGTAGATAATGGAGTAGCACACCAACGAGGAAATGCCTCACTATGTCGTGGTGCTCTCCTCGAAGGGTAACACAATCAAGGTGGTACATCTCTAGTCGAAGATCCAGAATGAGCCTGATCTGGTGCATCCAAACCTAAAGAATGAACTGGCGAAGAATCCTAAGATAAACTAGAAGAAGATGGGTGATGATCTAAAGAACGAGGTGATGCATGCCTCCATGCTAATCTGCGAGCTGGTAAAGGTCCAACTCTCTTCCTTGCAGTCAACAACTTACGCGGCCCATTAAGATGGGTGCGGTAAGGTCGACCAAAAGGAATAGCCTTCCCGGGTCGGATAAGAATCGCTGACCGTCGACAAATCCCAAGCGGAGCAGTAACAGGAGCAATAGGAAACTCAGATGATGATGATGGATGTGATGATACCTTGCTCCTCCAACTAGCAATAGTCATCACATACGGATCCTGAGAAGGTGGTCCATCAGAAGAATCAGGAGCCTCAGAAGAATTGGTGCATAAGAATGGTGAAATAGCTGGTAGCAGGGAAATGTGCTCTGATGAAGACATATCATCTGGTGAATCAGAATCGGAATCCGAATAGGGAATCAAGTCACACAATCTAGTGGGTGAAGCGGCAAGAGTCATCTCAACCACAGGAGCAGCAGATGAAATAACAGGAGCAATAGTAAAAGTCTCTGGAGCAACCACAGAAGTAGAAGGAATAACAGTAGGAATATCACCAAAAAGAATAACCCGAGAGGGCGGTGATCCCACACTCTCATCCAAAGAATCAGAAGAAATAGCAATAGCTGAAGCTGCCATGATCTGCACAAGCAAAAGTTTATATAAATCTCCTTTATATGAAACCATGCAAGGCATAAAGAAACGATGAAATAAATGGCAAGGTAATTATGGCAATATATAATAGTCTCAAGTATATATAGAAATCTTATATATATGTATAGCAAGGATAGACAACACGTAAGCACAGATAGAGGCACATAGGATCACATACTGGTTATAGACCAGACCTAGTATAACTACCTGGTTCTCTATAACCTTGGCTCTGATTACCAATCTGTCACACCCCCAGACGGGGTCGGGACGGAATACGTGTTCGAGGGTGTGACGTCATAACAATCTGAACAAAAAGCAATAAAGAACGACCACTAATCATGGACATTTGAAAAAGTGTACTCGTTGCATAAAAGAAAATTTATTTAAGTTTTACAACCGGTGCGGAAGCATAATAAAGTTTGACAATGACAACGAGTATATAAATAGATAAGTCTTGAAATTGGCGAAGTCACATAGCACATAGACTCCATTTAGCATCAAGAATCAAGCCAAGCTAAGCACCTGAGAAAACATGTTTAAAACGTCAACATAATATTGGTGAATTCATAGGTTTAAGTTAGTACAAGAGTGGACCACAAGATTTCAAAATGCATGCGACTACTATAATAGATACAGCATCACATAAAAAGTATTTACTGTTACACTAAGCTCATGACACCGATGCTAATAACAACAGGGCATATCATATCATGCCACATAGTATTCCTGCCCTTAACTGGTGTCCCAAACCAAAGACCACCACAACGCACATCGACATGACATATATCCGTTTGTTCTTCGTTAAGTGGAACCAAAGCAGATAGGGATAATTAGTCCCAATAGATCTATTTACGCATTCGCGCTCACTTAACCAATCCAATTGGCCATAGGTGACTAACGGTTCATGATAGTTCGGGCAATAGTGGTTTGTAAGCAAACTTAGGCAACACATAAATATGTAAAACTCACGTTAAGAACTTGTGTCTAATTTTAAAAGAAAACAATGTTTCTCACCCCAAAGTATAAAGCATTTGAAAATCGGTAAAACGTGGGGCTATGAACTCACCTTAAGCAAGTGGTGAATCGATAATCAACGAGGAAGAAATAAAGCCGAAAGGTCCTACACGCGACCTAAATAAATGACGCGTCTTAGGTAAACGAAAGATAACCGAAACTTGTACGACACGCTTTCAAGAGAAAAGACATCCATATGTGTTTGTGCTTTAGTTTGTTTAATAAAGTATGACTAAATAAAATTACAAAGTTTTTCGTTAAGTCTTGGCGTTCATCCAAAAATTACTACTTTTAGAAAGTTTCTATTTTAGGAAAGTTTTTAGTTTCAAGACGTTAATACCGTCTCCTATATTTGTTAAGTTTCCATATTTTCAAAATGCACTAACTAACCATAATCACTAAACTTCCAAGTCCGATCAGTTAAGTTTTATCAAACTTATTATTTTTAGTAACTTTATCGTTTTTCCTAAAATATGTTAATGGCGTCTTCAAATGATGCTAATCTATATATATGTGTTACTATATGTTTCGCTAGAGTTTAGAAAGTCCAAAAATGTCCGAAAGTGTCCGAAAACCCCTTTTACTATTCACATCAGCACACTATTCATTTGGATTTGCTGAAAAATGTTTCAAGTTTTATTTGGCTATAACTTGGCCGTTTTAAGTCCGATTTTAAAGTGCGATATGTGAAAAACTATCTATTCGAAACAAGCTCTTCAAAAACTACTTTTACGCCTAATGAAGACATTCTTAGGTCACTCAAAACCTCAAAACTAATCCGGATCAGCAACATGTCTTTTCATAAATACTCCCAAAAATCCATCCAAACGCCACAATAGTGCTTATTCTAGCCTAATCCCGATCACTACCAAACCAACCAACAAAACCACACTTAATCTAACCTAATCCCTTCATTTCTATTGTTGCAACACACTTTTCAACTCATCTCACCATAACTTATAAAACAACAAACATAATACTTCCATTTTTATAAAAGTTGTCAAGATATTTTGTCATTTCTTTTTAGAAAAGTAACACAAACACATGGATTCTTAAACTTGAACAATATTCATAAGAATAAAAGAAATGAAGCAAGAGATGACCAAGAAATACTTACAAGAATGAAGAAACAAGTAGAGAATCACAAGATCTATTCCCAAAATGACTAGATCTATAAAACCCACTTATAAAATTAGAAACCCTAATTTTATAATCTTGAGAAACCCTTGAAAATCAACCAACCAATACTTGGATCTACCTTAGAAACCCTTGAAAATGAACTTAGAACACTTGGATCTTGAAAAGAATCAAAGAAAATGGAAACCCTATAAAGGGTGGTTTGGCCGTGGGTTTTAAGAGAAGAGGGAGAGCAAAAGAGAAAAAGAAAGCTAAAAATACAAGTGTGTGTGTTATGAATGAAATAATGGAAGCAACAAAATTTATATAACACAAGTTTACTTCACACACTAAAAGTGTGTGTGTGTGCCGTGGACAAGAGACAATCTATATATTTAATATCCTTGGCCGCCTCGCCACTTCTTTGCTTTTGGTCCCCCTAAGAACCACTCACACACAAACATATCCCCGTAGGTCACCAAACAAGAGAAACCACGGCTTATTTATATTACTAAGCATAGCCCCCAATTCAGCTGCTACCCCAAGGTGTTCCAGATATGTTGTTTAGGACTAATTCCAGCAATACTGGGACCACATTGATAAATAAATCATATAAATTTTTTTTGGCAAGAGCTTTTCCCATAATATTTAATAATCTCAAATACAATCAATGCAAAAGCTCAAGTTAACATTAAACGAACAGTTTACACGCAAGTAAACGAAATGAAACCCTGACTACCCCTGATAAAATACAAGAAAATTAATCAAATGCCCAAAAAATAAAAAACCGCAGATATAGCCCAACATACAACCAAAATACGAAAGGCATCACACACCCGTTAACCCTCCCGACTAACGATCGACAGATAAGAGCGGGAATACTTCCCGGTTACACGTAAATATTAAACGAAACCTCAAAAATTCAAGTTACTAAACGAAAACGGCTAATTTATTGAACGAAAATTCTCGGGGTGTCATAACCAGTTCCTTTCCCCAAAAGATTGAGAAAAGAAAAAGATAAGGCTCAACAAAAGATGTTTTTGGAAAATCTGAAGCAACTCCACATAAATTTACCTTTCATCGAAGCATTAGCTCAAATACCGAAGTATGCCAAATTTCTAAAGGGTTTGCTGACTAACAAAGTCAGGTTGGAAGAAGCTTGCAAAATCATTATGAACTAAAGATGCTCTGCCGTACTTTTAAACAAGCTTTCATCAAAAGAGAAAGACCTAGGGAGTTTTACTATTCCTTGCGACATTGGCCAATTACATATTGATAATGCATTAGTAGATCTTGGAGCTAGCATAAGCTTAATGCCATACACGATGTACAAGAAACTTGGTTTGGGAGAACCAAAGGCTACTAGAATGAGTTTGGAGCTTGCGGATGGGTCAATCCAATATCCAAGAGGAATAATCGAAAACGTACTCATAAAAGTAGACAAATTTGTCCTTCCCATAGATTTTGTCATCCTAGATATGCCCGAACATTCAAGAGTTCCTATAATTTTAGGAAGACCATTCTTGGCCACCGCTCGAGCTATGATTGACGTGTTTAATAAGAAAATAACACTAAGAGTGGGGGATGATGAAGTAATCTTTGACGTAGACCAATCAATTAAAAGACCAACAACTGAAGACGATGAATGTTACGGGATCGATGACTTAGACGAAATGATCAACGAAGAAGCTCGAGAATTGCTGACAAATGCAACTCGTTTTTATCAAGGGGACTGGAAAAATTAATTGATCAATCAGATTTAGAATGTTGTGAATCTACCAATAGCAATGATAAGAATGGGTCTGATTCAGAAAACTCGATACAACATATCAAATTTATCAATGCGCCGTATCCAGTTACACAGGTAACTTTAAATGGCGATAATGTTAAATGTGAACATCTGTATTCTGCCAGTGCTAACGAGATTAATGAGAAGAAACCAGAGCTGAAGAATTTGCCTCAACATTTAGAATACGCATACCTTCATGGATACAAATCTTTTCCCATTATTATCTCATCAGAATTGTCCGAAAATGAGAAAACATCACTTCTGAAAGTATTGGAGAGAAGAAAAGGGGCAATTGCTTGGAAAATGTTGGACATCAAGGGAATCAGTCTGTCATACTGTATGCACAAGATTTTAAAGGAAGATGATTACAAACCAATCATCCAACCCCAAAGGCGTCTAAATCCGAAAGTCCAAGATGTTGTGAAAAACGAAATTATGAAACTACTTGATTCCGGGCTAATTTATCCAATTTCAGACAGTTCATGGGTTAGCCCTATTCACGTTGTGCCAAAAAAGGGATGGATGACTGTATTTTTGAATGATAATAATGAATTAATACCTTCCCGAACAGTTACTGGATGGAGGGTGTGCATTGATTACCGTAAACTTAATGATATAACTCAAAAAGACCATTGTCCCCTTCCTTTCATTGACCAAATGTTAGAACGATTATGCGAGAATGAATACTATTGTTTTCTTGATGGATTTTCAGGATTATTCTAAATACCAATCGCTCTGGAGGATCAAGAGAAGACCACCTTCACCTGTCCTTATGGGACTTTCGCTTACCGACGAATGTCATTTGGATTATGTAATGCTCCTGCCACTTTTCAAATATGCATGACGGTAATCTTCCACGACATGGTGGAAAACTTTATGAAAGTTTTCATGGACAACTTCTCGGTGTTTGGCAACTCTTTTGATTGCTGTTTAGCTAACTTAAATAGAATGCTTGCTAGATGTGAAGAAACCAACCTTGTGCTAAATTGGAAAAAATGCCATTTTATGGTAAAAGAAGGGATAGTTTTAGGACACAAAATTATTGGAGCTGGAATCAAAGTTGATAGAGCCAAAATCAATGTGATAGCTAAATTACCATACCCGACTAATGTAAAAGGAGTGAGAAGTTTTCTGGGGCATGCTGGATTTTACCGAAGGTTCATAAAAGAACTTCAATATCTCTAAACCAATGACCGCACTTTTGAATGAAGACGTGAAGTTTTGATTTTTCTGATGATTGCAAATAAGCTTCAACATTTTGAAAGAATATTGACCACGCACCTAGCCATCATAATCTCCCATTGGAACGAGCCATTAATTACTGTGTGACGCTAGTGATTCATTTGTTGGAGCGTTTTAGTGCAACAAATTGAGGGAATAGTCAAGCAATTATGATGCAAGTAAAACTTTGAATAATGCCCAAGAACATTATACCACAACCGAAAAAGAACTTCTGGCAGTTATTTTCTCTTTTGATAATTCGGCAGTATCTGCTTATCAAAAAACTGTAGTTTACACTGATCATTCTGCTTTGAAGTATTTGTTCAGCAAAGAAGACGCGAAACCAAGACTTATTAGGTGGGTTCTACTTCTCCAAGGATTTGACATCGAGATTAAGGATAAAAAGGGCAGAAAATTTAGCTGCAGATCATCTGTCAAGACTTGAGAACCTTCGCAGAAGAGGAAATAACTGATGAATTTCCAGACGAGCATCTCATGATATTAAAGTCAGAGCTCAATAACGATGAACCATGGTATGCTGATTATATTAACTATATCGTTGGAAAGATCATACCTCCGAATTGGACGCCTGAAAAAAGAAGAAGATTTTTTTCTCAAGTTAAGTACTATTTTTGGGACGAACCGTATGCATTCAAGCTATGTTCGGACAATGTAATGAGAAGATGTGTTGCTGGGAACGAAATCTTTGAAATCTTGGCACATTGTCATTCCGGACCAACTGGGGGACATCATAGTGCATCAATTACGGGAGAAAAGTCTACGAATCTGGATTTTATTGGCCTAGCATTTTTAAGGATGCTAAAGAATATGTGATGAAGTGTGATGCATGTCAAATAAAAAAAAATAGTGAGATCATGAAACATATCATCAGAAGTGAAGTTCCCTCAAAACTACATTCAAGGTGTGTTACGTTATTTGATATATGGGGACTAGATTTTATGGGACCCTTTTCGAACTCAAAAGGGAATAAATATATATTAGTAGCAGTAGATTACGTCTCAAAATGGGTAGAAGCTCAAGCCCTTCCTACAAACGATGCTCGCATTGTAATTAGATTTTTAAGAAGGAATGTTTTGCATATCGTAGTTCCAAAAGCTTTGTATCAGTGATGAGGGACGCAATTTGTGCAACTCTCAATTAGAAAAAGCCTTGCAGAAATCAGATCTTTCTTTTCTGTTCTTTTTCCTTGGTTTCGTTTGACCTTGGCACGACTCGGTTGTGACCGGTTTGACTCAGTGAGTCGACCCGGGTAGCTCGGTAATGACTGAGTTGACTCGGTTTAGGGTAATGGAGGCAAACCGCTGGCAGACCAAACCGCTACCCCCAAAATGCTACCCCCAAACCGCTACTACCAAATAGCCACCTTCAAACTGCCACTTACCAAACCGCCACCACCAACCAAACCGCTACGGATTTTTAATTTGGGCAGCGTTTCGTCTAGTAAAGACCATGAAAAATGATAAACTGCTACACCTGTATTCAAACCGGTACGTCAAACCGCCACGGACAAACCACCACGGTTAAACCACCACGGTCAAACCACCACATGTACTTTTTGTTAGGTACAATTTTTATTTTCTAGCCCAAGAAGATTATCATACAAAAAGTAAATACAATTGGTCACCAAACCGCTGCTATGAACACAAGAACCCAGAATCAACTTGTAATAAGCTTGCAAATAAGCTAATAAGAGAGTATACCATTATTGTGAGTTTCAGACAAGAAAGGACCCAAAAAAAACTCTAACAATAAGCTTAAAAATAAGCTATAACAGATCCAACCAGCAACACACAAAAAACTGTTGGCTTTTTCCAGCCACATCAGCTACAAAATAAGAATAAATAAGCTAAAATAAGCTTGAAACACGAACAACACAACTGTGAGATTTAATGACAACAAAAGTGACATAAAAAGTGACATATTCAAGACTAACAAAAACCAGATCACTAAAATATAAACTGACCCGACCCGAATGAAACCAAGGCTCGTGATACCACTTATCAAATATAAAAGAATCGGTGATCTGGTGGTCTTGGTGAATCGAACCATAAGATAGTCATCTTTAGAGAGAGAAAGAGAGAAGAGGGAGAAACTAGTGTATGTAAAATAGAACGAAAAGCGAAATATTACAAGAGCCTCACCCCTCCATAGAAGCAATGGAGCGGTATTTATAACACCCCCAATTTAAAACATGATTCGGGTCCAACAATGGGGTGTTAATAATAAGTACAACAGTCATATATTATATAGAACAACTCAAAAGGAGACGTTATCAAACATGTTCCATTCTAAAATAAAATTTCAGAGTGCAAGCGTTGTCTCAACATAAAATTAACAAGACACAAGTGTTCAACAAAATATAAAGACATTGTTTTTGAGGAATGGAAATCAAGTGTTTTAACAAAATTCATTCTTAAGCGCAACTTCCTCCTCGTCCCAAGCTCTGAGTCTTTAGCTTTGATTACATGAGATAAACATGCTAAAAAGTCAACAAACATTGAGTGAAATTCATAGGTTTAATTAAACATTATGATTTAGAACACAAATACTAAATCATCGGGAAAACTTATGGATTGGCGCAAACAAGCTTTATATATAATTGCATTGAGCTCGTGACAACCGATCCCTTTGACGAGATACAAATGTAGTTTGCCCCAAAAGATTAGGTATTATTGCCATATACCAATAACTTCTCAGATAATATATCCGTTGCAAATGGGTGTTCCAAAAGGATTCATACCTCGGACGTGAAGTCACCCCATAGGCCTATTTATTACCATAGCGTCTACCCATCACAGGTAGTTAACGGTTCACGATATTAGGGTCTTTAGCAATAGGTACTCAAGCATTAAGCATACAATTCGGGTCCAGCATACCAAAAACAATTTGTGTTCAATTTAGTAAAACAAGCATGTATCCCCCTCGCGGGTTTTTAACTCACCGTATGTAGATGATCGAATGAGAAACCAAGTATGAGAAAATTACTCCAAAGATTATACGAGACCTATAAAGCAAGTCGCGACTTTGAATGATATATGATATCATTATAATAGAATAGTTATACAATACTAGTTAAAGAATCCGAAACATGAACAATATTGCACCAAGACTAAACCAAAGTATTTTAGTTTTCAAATAGGTGTATCACCTGCACTTAACCCCAAATAAGTGTCTACTAAGTATCGCTTAGCCATTCTTAATCTTTACTAAATGGTCACACTTTTAATTCACAAGAAAAGGCGTAAAACTTACATTGCAGAATTTTAGTCACATTCACAGGACCATATTTCTTAATCCATAAAAGATATGAAGGTGAGGTTTTCACCCCTGGAAAGATACATGAGTCTAGTTTTCAAAAAATTAAGCCAATCATTCTAATCGTTTACCAATCTACGGGAAATAAGTTTTTACTAATAGAAGGTCAAAACAGAAAACGTACTGAATTTCTAACTTCCACCGTTTTGGCCATAAATCTTACACTAAATTAGCAATGAAGTTGATTCCAATTGGAGGAGAAAGCTTATGATATCTATTGTCTAACCAGTTTTTAAAACCTTAACCTACTGTACATTATCCTGGAGAAAAATATGTTTCCCAACAGCAACTCCAGAATTGACCTTCTACCGTAAAAAGACCATAACTCCTTCATCCGAAATCGTTACAAAAGCGTCCAATTCGTCACATGTACCTAAGACCTGTATATATCCACCCATGCCTTTTGTTTACAGACCCTAAGCCAAAAAATTTGAGGAAACACCACGTTTCCCTACTGACCTGGAAACAGTCCGCAATATCTACTCCTAAACTCAATCAAAGCACTTCCAAATCCTCAATTAATCCATCCCAATGCCAAAATACAACAATACAATATATCCCATAACCATTACACTTCACTTTCACTAATTTACTAAGATCAATCATAAGAAGTACATGCATGATCATAATAACCAAATCAAGAACATGCATTCACTAGAAAATCAAAACAATAAAAAGAGGGTTTAAGAAAAGTACTTTTAACTTACAATGGGATGATTTAAAAGATCAAACACAAACCCTAGGTGGGTTATGTTTGGCTGCCGATTTCAATACACCAAAACCAAGAACCCTAACTTGATTATCTTGCTTCAATCTTGTTCACAAATGCTCCTAGTTCATCCCTTGATAATCCTATAGCCCTTAATCCAATTAAAACCCTAAATCTTGATGATCTTCAAAATCTTTTACTTCTTTAGAACACTTGCATGGTTGATTTTTGTAATGGGAGATTGATTAGGGTTTATTGGGGAAGAGATTTAAGGTAAATGGAGTTGATTTGGTGGAGTTTTAAGATTGATGGTGGTGGTTTTGGGGTTTCTGCCGTCGAACAGGGAGAGAAAAGGGAGGAGAAGTCGGATGGTTTTTTTTAACGTTGTTATATGTTTGTGTGTGTGTCTTGCTTCGGCTTATATAGAAAAGAAATAAAAGGGAGGTTTTTATTTTTGGGATATAGATATTTTACTAGTAAAATCCCTAAAAATTTTATAAGGGTGTGTTTGCTTAGCTATACAACCGGCCTCCCCTTTTCGGGGTGGGCTTGGTTGGGATTTGATTGGTAACCATTGTATTTCTTTTGTTTCCGGGCCCAATTACTTATCCTAGTTCGTTACTTTTTCCTAAACCGTGATTTTTGTCTCGGGTGCAATTTAAAACGCAATAAAGATAAATATTATAAAAATAAAAATAATTAGGCACTCAAAGCCCTAATACGGAGTCGTTGATTTCTCGATCAATAAAAACGGATAAAATTTTAAATCATAGTGCTTTTTACTTAAAATTGACGATTTTTATATAAAACGACGAAATAGTGAAAGGAAAAATTTTAGAAACTTAGAATATTAAATACAAGTGAAAAATTAGTAGTGACCTTAAAATACGGGGTTTTACATCTTTCCCTCCTTTTAGGAGCGACGTCCCGGCGCTCGTCTCTTCTTACTTGTCGTATTCTTACTCGAGAATAGATGCGGACATTTGCTCATGAAGTAATCTTCTCTTTCCCATGTGAACTCCGGACCTCGCCGCGAGTTACATCGAACCTTGACTATGGGAATACGGCTTGGTTTACGTTGCTTCGCCTCACGGTTTATTATTTCTATCGGTTCTTCAATAAAGTGCAATTTGTCATCGAGTCGATTATAAATTCGATTTGTCGAGGTGATGGAAGTACCGGCAGATCGTCGGGAAACATCTTTGGAAGAAAATCACGAATCACCGCCTCAATTTCTAAACGTTTCTCCATCGGTTCTCAGAAGATGATGGAATTTCTAATCCGCCAATTTACTTACTTACGCTCAGACGTTTATTTCCAACAAAGAGTGACTACGAAAGGTAGTAAAGAAAAGAATGGAAAAGAATTTGACTCATGAAAACAGACACGAGACTTTTCTCGAGTGTTGAGTTGGATAGACTTACTTGCATAGTGATCATTGTTAAGGATACGCATAAAATTTTTACTTTTTAGAAGGTTTAGGTAAAGGGTTAGTTTCAATAAGGTTTAAGGGTGACAATTACCAACATGACGAGGTTCCTTCTGAATTATACATAGGTGATCAGGCTATGTATAATTGAGAAGTAATATTGACATGCTTGCTTTCGTCAAAAATTTATCTTCGTGTTCGAGGTGATAATAGGATATTTTTGTAAAGTGGCAAGTTTGTATTCGTGGTAAAAATAAAATAGTTCTTGATATGGTAATAGTTTTATATATGTTTACTCATTTGTTATTTTATTTTTCATTATTATTATAAAGAGTTTTTATACGTGACAGAAATCGGAATGAAGTACAGGGTGGTTACAATTTGCTTATAGAAAATCTTTCGGTTGAATTACTATAATGAATAAGCGGTTCGCGAGACAAAATCGACACCATTTATAGGATTGTATTTGTTTATTTTATGTGAAAATGATATAATAGTTTAAGGTTTACTAGTGAGAGGGTTTACTATGGTCGAAAAGAATTATTTGTATCTAAATTGAATTTAAAAAACATTTATTTCTTCTTGCATAGCAATTACCCAACTTTTGTCTTTTAGGGCTTCATTTATATTTTTAGGTTCCATGGTTGAAAGAAAACAAAAAAATTACTTTTGTCTTGGGTTTGTGATCTAAGGGTTCTTTGATTTAGATTACTGATATGTGAGAAATCACATATCCGTTTTATATCAAAAATGACCCTAAAAAGATGAAAAATGTGCATAATTATACTTGTATATGTGTATTTTGTCTTTTGTGAATGTGTAGGTACGTATATTGCAAATATCACAAGAAAAGAGCCAAAACCGGGCAAAAACGAACACGGGAACGGAAAGAGTACACAAGAGACGGGAAGGTATCAATTATGGTCAACAAAAGTCAATAAAGGTCAACAATGGTCAACCCACAAGATGACAAAACTTTAGAAATTACCCAAAAACCCTTAATGTTAAATCAATTTCACCGATGTTTACATAATATAAACATAGATATAGATGTCATTGGTAGAGGTTGCGTGAGCTCGTTTACTTTAGAGATGCAAGTTACATTGCATAATGAGATAAAGCAAAAATTTCCCTGTAAAAAGGTGGTATATATATAATAGATGGATATTACAGTGCATCTAATTTAATAGATGGATAATTACATTAATGAAAATTACGGGTTGTTATAGGTTGAGATTGATTGACGCTTTGTGGTGGAATGGAAGCTTGTCCAACATTAGTTTTACAAGAATCACTAAGTGGAAGTGATTGAGATTGTAGTGAAACATGGTTTGTATGAATAGTAGGGGTGTTTGCTTGTGATGGTTCATTGATAGGAGATTGTGGTGTGGGCATTGGTGTTGGTAAGTTAACATCAAACTCATTTGATGTGTTACAATAGTTCAATTTCTTTCTCCAAACAGGTCTTACGGATATTTTGGCAACCCTTGAAGGTTTGGGTAAAGGTTTGTGAGGGGAAGACATTTGAAAAGACAAGATAAGTATGGTGATTATGTTGAGGATGAGGGTTGATTTATACTAGGGAAATGGTGTAATTAAGGGTGGATGGACAATGTTAGAAAGCCAATCCAAGGAATGTTGGTGAGTTCTAGGAAATTTTAGCTAGGTCTAGGTGAATGAGGGTCAAAAAGCAGGAAGAAATAGTAAAATTCATGCTTCAGGTGGCCGGTCCCCTTAATTATATGGCTGACCCCTTTAATTTTAAGGGGACCGCCCCTTTGAATTAAGGGGGCCGCCACCTGAAAGTGTCCAGAAAGTCCAGGTTTTTGTTTTCTTTCAGGAAATGGTAAAAAGGTGGACTGTTTTGTGGACATTTTGCAGTAAATCCTAATTTTATGGCAACTAATACTACAATATTTAACAAGCAAGAAAATAGGCAAGCAAAGTCCTAATTTTATTTTAAACATGATCAAGACTAAAGGCATTTAGCAAGTAAGAACATGTAGACAAGCATGCAAGAAGGTAATAAAATTCTTCAATAGAAACCATATTAAACAAATTGTTTTAATACTCCTTATAGTTGTAATGCTCCTAAGATTTCTAAAACAAGAAAACTATGTTGTAAACATATTTGAATGAGACTTGTGTTTGTATTTATGACCCTAGTGTGTGCCTATATGCGACAAATATGGAGTGATGGTTATTTCGACTCTAAGAAAATGAAACCTAAGAAATAATCCAAGTGCTCTTTGATTTAATGTTGCTCAATTAAGATTGTCGAAATATATATTAGATTATATATTTGACATCAAGTGCGAGCTCATTATGCATGATTTTGAAAATTGTTTTTAGCATATATCAACAATGTATAAAAATAGATTTTTGCATGTACTCCTAGTCGTGGAAGGATTTTGACAAGATGTATTGGGACTTACATATACATATATTTAAAAAAAATATTAAACTTTGGCTAAACCAAGGTTACGTAATCTTGTATATAGATTATTCTTTTGAAAAGTTCCCAATCTTTGATTTTGTGCAAAATAGAATCCTAGACTCAGAAAGAGAGAAAATAAAAACTTTTTACCTACTGTTAGATGGTCGGGCCCCTTAATTGTATGGCCGCCCATTAAGAATTAAGAATTAATGAGGCCGCCCATCTGACAAAAAAAAATTCTTATTTTTTTGATTTTGGTATTTCAGATTTGATTTCAGTTCATTGTTCTTGTTTACTTTTAAGTGCCTTATCAGTCATTTATGGTAATGAGACTACTTAGTAAGTTTTTTTAATTAATTTGTTCCATCATTCCTAGACCTAAACGTAAGTAATTAAAGGGCTCACGTTTAAGGGGTTTAGTTAGAATATCGGCAATGTTATCTTCCGATGATAGCTTTTCTGTGAAAATATTTCCTTTTTGAACATTGTCACGAAGGAAATGGTGACGAATCTCAATGTGTTTTGTACGAGAGTGTTATACGGGATTTTTGCTTAAGTTTATAGCCCCTTTGTTATCACACATTATAGGAATGTCATCTAACCTAATGCCATAATCTATGAGAGCTTGTTTCATCCATAGTGCTTGTTGACATGCCTTTCCGGCGCTTACATATTCGGCTTTAGTAGTGGAAATAGCAAGAGCGGTTTGCTTCTTCAAAAACCAAGATGTTAACCAACATCCCATGAATGTGTAAATGCCGCTAGTGATTTTTCGGTCCACATAATCTCCCACATGATCAGAGTCCGCATATACTATGGTTTCTATGTCGGACCCCTTAGGATACCATAATCCTAAGTGCATAGTGCCTTTAATGTATCGAAAGATACGTTTAACCGCTTCAAGGTGAGAGGTTTTAGGATCCTCTTAGAAGCGTGCACAAAGGCAAACACTAAACATGATACCGAGCCTACTTTCCGTTAAGTATAATAAACTTCCTATCATACCTCTATATTTGGTGTTATCTACGGACTCACCATCTACGTCTTTCGTGAGTTTTGTTTCCGGATATAAGAGTTTTCATTGGCTTAGAGTCTTCTAATCCAAATTTCTTAAGCATCTATTTTATATATTTTGATTGGTTAAAGAATATACCATCTTCTAATTGTTTTATTTGTAGTCTTAAGAAAAAATTTAGTTCATCCATCATACTCATTTCAAACTCGTCATGCATGATTTTGGCAAAATCATCACAAATCTCTTGACAAGTTGATTCGAATATAATGTCATCGACATACATTTGGACAATGATGAGATTGGGGTCCTTCTTTTTAGTAAAGAGTGTGTTATCTACCATTCCCATGGTGTAATCATGTTTAATAAGAAAGGCTTTCAATCTATCGTACCAAGTTTTAAGAGCTTGTTTGTGTCCGTAAAGAGCTTTCTTAAGTCTATAGACATGATTAGGTTTTGCGAAGTCAATGAATCCCAGAGGTTGTGCCACGTAAACCTCCTCATTGATAAAACTGTTAAGGAATGCACTCTTCATATCCATTTGAAATAATTTGAAGTCTAGTGCGCATGCATAAGCTAACAATATTCTTATAGATTCTAATCTAGCTACGGGTGCATAAGTTTTATCATAATCAATTCCTTCTTGTTGATTATAACCTTGGGCAACTAGCCTAACTTTGTTTCTAGATACCACACCATTTTCGTCAAGCCTATTTCTAAATACCCATTTAGTTCCAATTGTGGTCATATCCTTAGGATTTGGGACTAATTCCCAAATATCATTTGATATGAATTGGTTTAATTCTTCTTGCATAGAAATTATCCAACTTTCATCTTTTAGTGCTTCATTTATATTTTTAGGTTCTATGGTTGAAAGAAAACAAAAGAAATTACCTTTGTCTTGGGCTTGTGATCTAAGGGTTCTTTGATTTAGATTACCTATAACATTTTCTAATGGATGACTCTTTGATTACTTTATGTTTATGATTTCATTATTTTTTAAAGATTTATCTTCGAGATCATTTCCTAAGGGTCTTGTTTTACTATCCTTAATAGCTTGTTCTTCTACTAAATCATCATCCTCCAAAGGTGATGTTTTAGGTGGTGGAGGAGTTTCATCGAATGTCACATTTAAGGATTCTTTGACTTTCATTGTTTGTTTGTTAAGAATTATATAGGCTTTACTATTTTGAGAGTATCCTAAGAAAACACCTTCATACGACTTTGGGTCAAACTTGGTGAGGTAATCTTTTGTATTAAGAATGAAGCATTTACTTCCAAATACTTTAAAATAGTTAAGGTTTAGTTTTCTACCTCTTAATAACTCGTATGGAGTTTTTCCTAAAATATGTCTAATGGAGATTCTATTTATTATGTAGGTTGATGTATCGACCGCATTACTCCAAAAATTTTGTGGAATGAATTGTTCATTTAGCATGGTTCTACTCATTTCTTGTAGAGTGTGGTTCTTTCTTTCTACTACCCTATTTGATTGTGGAGTACGAGGAGCGAAGAAATTGTGAGAAATTCCGTTTAACTCACAATAGTTTCCGAATTGTACTTCATTATCAAATTCCCGACCATGATCCATTCTAATTGACACTATGGAACATCCTAATTTATTTTGAATCATTTTGATAAATATTTCAAACTCTTCGAAAGCTTTTGTTTTATTTCCTAAGAATCTAGTCCATGTATATCGAGAATAGTCATCTACAATTACTAAGTTGTAACGATTTCCTCCATAACTCCGTACGACGGATAGGCCAAATAAGTCCATGTGTAATAATTATAAGCATCTAGTTGTTGATACTAATTTTTTAGCTTTGTGACTAGCGTAAGTTTTCTTTTAAATTTTGCAAGCATCACAAAAATGTCGGTCAAATTTAAGCTTAGGTAAATTTCTAACTAATTCCCTAGAAGCCAATGATTGAATTAATTATATATTTGCTTGACTTAATCTCCTATGCCATAAAGTAGAGTTTTCGTCTAAAGTTGCAAGACATATTTTATCTTCCAGTTTATTTCCTAATTTCATCACATATAGCCCTCTTTTTCTAATTCCTCTACCTATGACCTTTTCATCTTTGATTATTTCGCTATCGTGTTCGGTAAATACTACTTTACATTTATTATCACATATTGACCAACACTAAGCAAATTAAATTTTAAATTATCTACGTGCTCAACATTTTCAATAATTAGGGAGTCATGATAAATCGTACCTTTGCCTATGATGTTATCGCGTAAATTGCTTTCGAAAATGACATTCCCTCCGTTGTATGCTTTGTATGTAGAAAAAAACTTTCGGTTGCCCGTCATATGTTTCGAGCATCCACTATCTTTAATCCACTCATCGGGCTCAAAGTTTATTCATAAGCATATCTCATTGGATGTTTGAGCTACAAGACAAGTTTCGTCTTTAGCCTTTTCTTCCTCATCTTCGCCAGTATCACTCCATGCTCCTCCAATAAAAGCTCTTTGATTATTGCTTCTTGGAGACTTTAGACATTCTCCAATGAGATGATTCGGATCTTCACATCTAAAGCATTTTCTTTCACCTTTACCATTTTTGTCATTTTTACTTTCGTCTTTAGCCTTTTACCAAAAGATGACTTTCTTTCGTCACGTGGTTGTCTTACAAATCTTCCTCGTCTTTTGAAGAACTTCTTGAATTCTTTTACGGCCATGGCATGTTATTCGTCTTTACTATCGGAAATCGAACTATCTTCATCACTTGATTCCTTTTTGGCCTTCAAGGCGAGAGATCTATTTTGTTCTCTTTTGCCTTTGACCATTTCAGAATCTTTCTTAATTATCACTTCATAAACTTTTAAGTTTCCAATGAGTTCATAAAGTGATAGAGATGTTAAGTCCTTTGATTCTTCAATAGCCGTAACCTTTGCACGCCATTTAGGATGAAGTGCCCTAAGAAATTTCCTAACATAATTCTTTCTAGAAAAACTTTCATCAAGTACTTTTAGAATAGTAATAATAGTATAAAATCTAGCAAAAGCATTATCTATCGATTCCTCTTCTGGAATCGTAAATTGTTCATATTGTTGAACAAGGAGATCTATTTTATTATCTTTGACTTGACTGTTACCTTAGTGAGTGATTAATAAAGTATCCTAATTTTCTTTTGCGGTTTTACACATAAAAATCTTTTCGTATTCTTTACGTGGTAAAGCATTATAAATCACCATTTTTGCTTCATTATTTTTTGCAAGTTTCTTTTTAAGATCATCATTTTGTTTATCAAATGTTACAATTTCATCCTTTTTAGTTTCGGGATTATTTTGAATAGGAGAAAAATCACCATAGGTAATAACATGCCAAAGATCTAGATCTTGTAATTTCACATAAGTTCCGAATCTATTTTTCCAATAAATAAATCCATTACTTTCAAATAGTGGTGGTCTTTGCATAGATTGCCCTTCTAAATATTTTTCCGATTCCATAAATCGATTCATGTTTTAAAATACAGTTTATTTTAAAAATCGTGTTTGACGTGGCTCCTGATACCAATTGTGGAAAACTAGAAGGGGGGTTGAATAGTTTATCGCTTTTTAAAGTGTTGTTCGTTTATAAAAGCTTAGATTCGACTTTATGTGAATTCACAATGTGCACAATGTGAATAATTTAACTAATCAAATAAGT
This sequence comes from Tanacetum coccineum, assembly GCA_026074375.1. Classification (NCBI taxonomy): domain Eukaryota; kingdom Viridiplantae; phylum Streptophyta; class Magnoliopsida; order Asterales; family Asteraceae; genus Tanacetum; species Tanacetum coccineum. The sequence continues at coordinate 13,382 of BQNB010069293.1, read as the reverse complement.
AATGACAAGATATGAAATAATTATGCAAGATAAGAGATAAGAGATGGAAAGATCAAACCACAACACGAGGATTTATAATGGTTCGGTAACGAAGCACCTCTTCACCCTACTCCACTCCTCTAGTACCAAACTCGAGAGTTTTCTTCACTATGTCAACAAGCTCCCTTTAGGCGGAGAAAACCGTACATAACATAGGTTACACCAATTTCCGACACTAAGTGTAATGTCGAGTTCTAATCCTAGGTAGAACCAATCTATCACAACTAACCACACTACTTCACAAAAATTCACTACTTCGCTTCACCACACAACTTCACAACTTCACTTTACTCCACAACTTCACTTCATAACTCCTTTACAACCTTTCTACACTTCTCTTCACAACCTCACTTCAACTAAACACTATCTTGAACACACCAATCTAACACTACTTACTAAGATCATCCTGATCTAACTATACTTACAATGATCACCATAATCTACTTAATATACACAACTACAATATACACAAGAGATTTACAAGATATGATACAATTGCAACAAGGTTGCAAGGACACGCTATAAGCTATAAAACTTCTTCACTTGATGGCAGTAAGTATTCTTCTCTTGCACTTGAGGAACAAAGCTTGGATCACATGGAAATAAAGCTTTATGATTAAATGATCAAAGGAAAGAAAGGAGAGTATAAACTGATTTAGAACAGAAAGAAAGTGTGTGCAAAAGGTGAGAAAATCAGTGGGGAATAGTCCAGTATTTATAGGCAAACTGGTCTGACAATTTGTTTGGGCGGTCCCCTTAAATAGGGTGTCGGTCCCCTTAATAATTAAGGGGACCGCCCTTATAATTAAGGGGGCCGCCCAGCCTCAGACGCTCCCTTTTTTGTCTTTTCTGGGAGAGGTGTTTTCTGGAACATTTCTAGCCGTTTTTAGGTAGAAAATTTGAATTCAAAATATTTATTTGAATAAAACATTTCTTTTAAATCTAAAAATGTTTTGTAAAAGATATAAAAATGTTTGTGACATTTTTATAAAAAATGTGAGGTTGAATAAAAATTCCTTTGATCATGAAATGCATTAAGCATATGTTTATTCATACCTTTAAGTGATTAAATTATCGAAATAAAAATTTACTACTAATTACTTGTTTACGAATAATTTTTCATTGATCGTTTTTACATTTTGTGATTATCAAAACGTAGAGAGGTCAAAAAATATTAATAACGTTTTTAGGCATTATTTCTATCAACATGTTGATTATTTTTATCAATTTATACTCGTTTATGTGCTTAAGTATGCGACTTATCATTCAACTACATCTAGGAATACAAATAGGGCATTAGCTAGATGCTAGGATAGCTATCCATATATGTAATTTATATATATAGAGTAATAGGATCATAAATATTAACATGTCTTTGCCATTGGTTTAGTGAACAAACTAGACTAGCAGGTAACCTAGGATAAACAAATGACGTTCTGATTCCTTAGGTAAAGATCTGGACAGTAGACTACTAGTATATAAAGAGTCGTTAAGCAGTAAGTTAGTAAAGTCTCGATGAGCTAGGATTAAATACGATCACCGTTATTGTCTCCTAAGATAGATTATAATCAACCATGAATACTTGATGCTGATGTAGTTAATTGTGACAGAATTGCCAGATCTAGGTTTTAGGAAGAAGTACCACCTAAATCTAGAAATAATATATCAACAACGAGATAAGACAATCATTGCACTTATAAACTAAAACCTGCGTTTCATTATATTAAACATGGTTAGTACGCTTTCCTTATATTTGGCTTGACTGCTTCTCTATCTTCTAACTATCAACTTGTATGTGTTAATCGCTCTCATCTCAGCCTAAGTAAACCAAAACTTATGCTAGTCTTTTAGGCTGAAAACCCCTTTTTGCGTTAGTTTAGGTTTAACTTAGTTATAACATAGAATAAATTAGGACTAACTTAGATAACTAAAATACTAGTAGATTTAAGTATTAACACTCGCTCTTAATGGTCGACACCCTACTTAATAACGAACCTATGACTGATCGGGTACACTGCCCGTTAGTGTTGTTTTTAGGTAAAGTCGGCAAAATATAAATAGTAAAACTTGATAACAAATACTACCTACGCACAATGACACATTAGTAAGGAAAACGTATTAACTATGTTTAATCTAATAGAATGTAGGAATTGTTTATTGGTGCAATGATTGTATTACTTTGTTGGTGTAATATCATTCCTAAGCGTAGGTGTGTCATCTCCCTAAACTCTAGGTTTGTTTTTCAGTTAATCCTGTCACAATTAACCAAACCCGCATAAAGCATATACCGTTGATTATAATCTATCTAGGAGACAACATTGGCGAATATCGAAACCTAGCTCAACGAGGCTTTACCCACTTCTGTCCAATTGTTATCTATATGTTGGTAGTCCATGGTCCTAGCACTTACCCAAGGAAAACATAACATTATGTGTAATCCTAAGTCACCACTCAGTCTACCTATTCACGCACGCAATCCTGGATCCAATTGAATTTGTATTCATGTGTTTGTCTAATATTTACTTTTTTTCTTTTAAGGATATAAGTTGTGCGCGTTATGAGTTATGCTTCGAGGATATGTTTTTACCGCCGGCTCCACATCATCTTTTCCTTTTTTTTTTGAATGGCAAAATTTTATAAACTAGCAAGGAGCTAGAAAAGAAATTACAAAGATATTAAATACGGGTTTTTAAGCCAATCATCCCTAGAGAACTTTCTACTACACCTACTATTACACCAAAGAAAGGAGGAAGAGACAATATTCTCAAAAAGGATCGATCTAGACGGCTTATTAACATCAAAAGTAGAACGATTCCGAAATCCCCAAATAAACCACCAAGCAACGTAGAAGACTCCTTCCAAAAAACCTTTAACTGAACCCGGAAGACGAATAGAAGAGAACCACTCGTCCCATTCTGAGAACGAACGCCAAAGCTGGAAATCGATCTCCCACCAACGGCAAACACGATGCAAAACCTCCTGAGATAGAGAACATCGAAATAACAAATGATGGACATCCTCTTCATCCGAAAAACAAACCGGGCAAGAAGTGGACTCCAAAATAACACCTTTTTAGACCAGATTGTATCTAGTAGGCAAACACCCCCGACGAGCTCACCACATAAAAACATTAACCTTAATAGGAATTAACTTAACCCACCTAGTCGGCTCAAAATGAGATAGAAGCACCAAATCATCAATAGCAAGACGAGTATCTTTCACACTAAATTCACCACTGCTAGAAAGGGAGAAATACCAACGATCATTAGACGTTAAAAGGACCACTGAATTCAAAAACGAACTTAAATCTGAGAATTCTTACTGTTCAACCCCTCCTCTAACTGATCTCCGAAAAGACGTATCTAGGGGGCCAGCCATCTTAGCCGACACATAAATATTGGGAGCAGAATCAAGGGCAAACAAACGCGGACACAACTCACATCATCTTTTCCTTGACAAATACTTTTGGAATTCTTTGTTTAGCCAATATTTAAAACTCAATTTATAAACGGAATTATTTTATTTACCACAATCATGATTTTTCATCTTGCAAAAAAATTAAGGGTTGTTTGGAGAATGTAATTGCCATTATTCTTCTAATGTTATACAAGATGTTTAAGCTTATGAGCATGAGTTATTGATTTTTTGTTATTTTTTTAGTAAGATTGTTTGGTCTATCATATTCTTTATGAATTAATGACTTTTTAACTCAAAGATTGTGTGAAACATGAACCAAAACAGTGTGGTTAGCCCAAATGGTTACTCCATTAAATATTGTTTTGCCAATTTTGACATTTTTCGCTTTTGTAACGGTTATTACAAGCGATGATAGAGGTTTTCTAATATGTAATTCAATTCAATAGATTGATATTCCTAAGTTGTTTATGATTGTTTTTTATAAAGTAGTTGATGTTTAGGTGGATTGTTTATAAGATTGGCCCGAATGGATACGTAGCATGTGAAGGGTGCCATATCACCAGGTTCATACATAACACTTAGGTTTGCAGCCAAGTTTCTTTTATCAAAAACTTATTTTGGGAGTTAGATATGCCATAATATTGTTGTCGACCTTATCTTACAAAGACATGGTATTGAATTAAACAAATACATATTTTAAAATAAAATAGAATAATAAATCGTGTCATTTAACTTCATGGGTAGATCTGTCTTTTTGTTATCCCCCAACTTATGCTAGAACCACCCCATTGTCCTCATTAAACCGTCACACACATTTACTCATTAAACACACTCACCTAACCGATCATAACACACACACACATCTAACCGTTTATGATTCATGGCTAAACGCGATGAAATGGCAGCGAGAAAGCGTAGGTTGAATGTCGATTCATCATCTATTTAAGTTGTTCATGCTGATGATGGTGATTTTTTTATTTTATGCTTATTTTGTGTTTTATTATGCTTACTTTAGGCTTATTATGATTTTAAGCTTATTTAGTGTTTGTAATATGTTTATTATTTGATTATGCTTATTTCGTATGCTTATTTCTGATTTAATGTGATATATATTAGAAAAAGACTCAGTCACCCAGTGTATTTTACTGTTCATTATAGCTCATAGTTTAATAGGTAAATGTATGACTTTCAGTATTGAACCGGTTACTAATACCCTTGAAGATGTAAGAACTATAATACCACCTCTTCCAACTTGGAAGAGGTTAAGACATCAATTCATTTTTATACACACTCTTAAGTGAGTTTTATTAGTGCCTCTCTCAACCATTCACTCTCTAACTATTCGTCTCTCTAGATCTCTCTAGATCAATACATGTTTTTGTGAATTCGATCCTCAATTGGCATCATAGCTAACGTGTGGATTCCGTTGGTTGATTCTGTGGTTAAAAGGTAATCAAATTCGTGATTATTTTTTGATCTAAAAAGGTCACGGCTCAGATTTTTGGTTGGGCTTATTTGTTGCTTAATCTTGTTCCATCCTTGTTCTACACATTAAAAAGGTTAGTGTGTTATCATTCCAAGGATTACAATAAGCTCCTAGTTCGAATATAAGCTAATAAAGCTTAGTGTTCTTCGTGGAGGGTTGCTTCATTTTTTTACGATCCAAGAAGAAATACATGTTATAGGAAGTTTAATCTTGATATATCTTCTTAGTATTGCATGTTAGAGCTTAGATTCATATTAAAAAGCTCACTTGAAGTTAATATGCAAAATTCGTCCTATGTGTTCTTGGTGGCGGTTTGAATAGAAAGGGGACAAGATCCACGTTTTAGGTAAAAATCAACGGCGGTTTTTGTTGACCACAGTGGCGAGTTGATTATTTACATCAACAAAAACGGGTGGCGGTTTGCCATACACCACGGTGGTTTGCCCTTTATTGGTGGAGAGTTACACAAGTTGGAGGCGAGTTGCTTATTATATTGAATAAAAAGAAACGTCATAATGCCCAAAATTCAAAGAACATCGGCGGTTAGATAATAAAAAGACGGTGATTGCCAAAGATGTACAAGGCGGTTTGCTAAAGTAATTTTGGCACCGTTTTGAATAAAAAATTCAGGCGGCGAGGTAGTCTGATTATCACGGCTGTTTCGATATTTTAATTAGGCACGTGGTTTCAGTATCAGGCGGCGGTTTTACTCATTTGTAGCGGCAATTGTAAAATAATAAGCAGCGGGTTGTTAATCTAATAGGCGGTCGGTTTGCTTAATTGATAGGATGGCGTTTTGATTCAGATGTTCAGTGACTCATTTGGAATATCCTTCGTGCTAATCTGAATATCAAGGATGTCAAACCAAGGCGAACATCTTATCTACCATGGTATTTATATGCTATGTTTTACTTATCTTTGTTGATATTCTTAACATATACGATTGCAGAAGAGAAATTCTTCACCTGAACCTACAAGATGAGATGAACATATCCTTCATTGCTCAGTAACAGTTTACAGAATGGAAGGGAAACCTTGCTACTAAATCTATCAGAAATTGTAGAAGAAAGAATCCTATCATCCACATTTCAGTTGATATTCAAGATCACAAACTTCGTTTAGGGCATTCACTGCATCAGCAATTCCCTCTATCTACATTCACTATTCTGGAATACTCTGAATCATGATGCAAAGACATGGTTATAGCTTTCAAACTTGAATAAAAATGGTTAACTCTGAGTGCATGATCTTTTGTCGAGGCCTTGAGAGATCACTCCTAGCAGGACAACATCGTCCCCTTAAACCAGACTTTAGTTGTTTGGAACTGGGTAAATCAATCAGCAAAACTGAGCTGAAAGAAGATATTGCCAAGATAAGTCATGCCACTCATGCAACTAACACAAGTCTGATGCATATGCTGAATCTGAACCCGAGCCCACACTAAGAAGACAGTCTGGTATTGCTTTCTGAGATTCCTTTATTGTGTCAAAGAAGAGGTCTTCTGATTCGTCTAAGAAGCTCAAGGGTATTCAAACTCTTACTCCTGCTGAACAAGAGGCTGCTGACATAATGAAAGCTCTCAAGGAAAGCAAGAAAATGAGCAAGAGACAACCTGGAACTGGAGGCTCAAATGAAGGAACTGGTAACATACTAGGGGTTCCTGATGAGTCCACAGTCATCTCTAGAGCCTCAAGTGAAGGAACTGGATCCAAGCCAGGGGTTCCTGATGAGGAAAAGCTAATTCTTTAGTGGGAAACAGATGTGGTCAGTGAACATTTTGACAGAGATGATAATGCTGGGGATGATAATGAGGAAACTAAGCCTGATCCTGAAGAAATATATAAGTAAAAGATGAACCAGGAAAAACTACTATGGAAACCGAAGTTGAATCCATGGTCACTGTTCCTATCCAACAAGTTTCTTCATCTGTTCCTTTACTGATACTTCAGTCATCGATCTCTCATCTCCTAAACCAGTATCTCCTCCCTGTCAAGAATCATTCATTACAACTTTCACCACCAACATCCGCACTACAGCAGAGCAGTTCAGTTCTTGAAATGGTCAAGTCACGGCTCCTGTGCAAATTAGTTCAGGACCTGCACCTTCTTTGATGACTCCTGGATACATCAGTTCAGGACTCGTGCAAATCTCAGTTTCTCCAACACCATATGTTCCACCATCCAAGAAAGACTATGAGATCCTGTTGTAACCATTGTTTAATGAGTACTATAATCTTCCACCACGAACTGTTTCCCCAGATCCGGTAGCTATTGTTGCTTCAAGAGCTGTTGATCCAGTTGGTTCACCTTCATCAACTACCATTGATCAAGATGAACAATCTACTAGTACTTCACCAACAAATCAGGAAATTCAATCTCAAGTCACTCATCAAGGTGTTGAAGAATAAATTCATGGACATCAAAATGCATAATTTAATAATGCACCCCTCCTTCATAATATTTCTTCAAACTCTAGTTTTGAAGAAACTAATTGACAAGGGGTCATTCCATTAAATTTGCATCATCTTATTCAACTGTTTAATACTATCACTAAGTTGACAAAGAATCACTCATTAGAGAATGTTATTGGCGATCCTTCTCGTCCAATTTCAACATAAAGTCAACTACAAGAACATGCCATTTGGAGCTACTTTGACGCAAATGAAAATCCAACTCCATTCGGTGTGAAACGGTATGGTTGAGATCTACTATCTCAAAGATAGTTTATGGTTTCTGAACAATTTTGTTCAGGACCCGTGCCTCAATTCATGGCTCCTGATCATAGCAGTTCAGGACCCGTGCTTCATGAAATGACGTCTGATCAAATCCGTTCAGACCTCACGCCCAATCGACAAGAGACGTCTGTTGACAATATCTCCTCAGACCTCGTTTCAAATAAACAAAAGGCGTCAGATTATGACATCTCTGGCCCCGTGCCCCCAAGGAAAAATGTTGTTTCTCTAGCAGACAAAACAGATTCGTCACAAAAGGAGATCGAATTTCTATTCAATCATTTCTTTGAAGAATATTTCTCTCCAATAAATGTTCATGCTGAAGAAAACAACAATGATCAAGCAGCGAATGCATCGTTTTGACAAGATGAATTTATCAATCCTTTCTGTACACCGGTACAAGACATTGCTGAGTCTTCCTCATGCAATATTGATAATGAAAATATGCATTCATTTCAACCAACAGAGTCATGAATACCAATGGACAAAAGATCATCCATTAGAACAAGTTATTGACAATCCTACAAATCCAGTGCAAACAAGACAACAGCTTGCCACAGATCCTGAAATGTGTATGTTCGCGCTCACAGTGAGTACAGAAGAACCAAAGAACAGTAAGGAGGCAATGGCTGATTCTGCATGGATCGAAGCAATGCAGGATGAACTTCATTAGTTCGACAGACCACAAGTCTGGGAACTCGTCGACAAACCATTTGGCAAGACAGTGATAAAGCTAAAGTGGTTATGGAAGAACAAAAAAAAGGATGAAGTTCAGACTGTTATTCGCAACAAAGCAATACTTGTAGCTAAAGGCTATGCTCAGGAAGAGGGTACTGATTTCGAAGAATCATTTGCTCCAGTTGCTCGTTTGGAAGCAGTTCGGATTTTCGTTGCCTATGCTGCACACAAGTCCTTTCCAATCTACCAGATGGAAGTTAAAACGGAATTTCTAAATGGTCCACTGAAGGAGGAGGTTTATTTTGCTCAGCCGGAAGGGTTCGTTGATCCTGAACATCCATAAAAAGTCTACCTTTTAAGGAAAGCTTT